>CAJHQQ010001008.1:0-123541 GCA_905132885.1 Moricandia moricandioides | reverse complement strand
TTTTTGAACATTATATATATAAGCGATGACCACTTTTATTGCAAGTAATTAAAAACAGAAAAAAATACCATGAAGAACATCACCTTTTCCTTAGTCAATTTATTCTTTTCGTTAGTATTATTTAACGAACTAAACGTCATCCAAAGTAAACCTAATAATTTTCTTATAAAAATGTCATCCAAAGTAGAATTGCACCAAATCCTGAAAACCTACAGCGACATAAAATTAAATATTATAGAACTAAGGACTATGGAAATAAAATTTGTCATCCGTCGTATCAACCAGCTCAGCTCGATGTCATTTGATACGAACTTTGTTTCCCTTTTTTTTTTGTCCCGACGTAAGGAAGACAGGAACTCTGTTTGAATTTATTTATTTTTGCCAAAAACTTTATTTGAAATTTGATATGGATAAATACAGATTATTTTATCAAATCGTACAATCATTATATGTTATCTTGAAGTTGTTAAAATTCGAACTATATATATATTAACATGTATTAGTTTTTTTAGTCAATGCATATATCATTAGTATTGTGAATGATTAAGGAGCATCTTGTGTTTTCTGGCTGATAGCTATTTGAAGGCTGAGATGCGCCTGTCATATAAAATTAAAACCACGGCCATTATTAGTTTTCACTTTTCGGAGACTAGATCAAGGGCATGACTGGTTTTCCCGCTACCATCCGCAAACGCATCTTTTGCGGTTGGTAGCGGTTGTTGGTGTTTTGCAACAATCATAGAAAACGCTATAAATCGCTTCAAGCCGCTATAAATCTCTAAAATTCAAAAGCTGGTTCCAGCTAGCGTTTGCGGTTGCGGGAGGGTAATTTTTTTTTCCAAAAAATTATATAAATAAAAAATAAAAATATTCAATTAAAATTTTAAATAGAAATAATAGATATACCAATATATATATATATATATATATATATATATGTTATTTTAATTTATATTATAAAACTTTCAAGAAAAATATTTCTATATTTTTTAAAATTAAATAGCATAATTTATAAATATAATTGTTATATTTATTACAATAATATGATTTTTAATATTTTTATAATTATATAAAATATAAATATTCCTAATTTGTTATTTAACTATTGTTGCATTTGAAAGTTAACCAGTCATAAGTATCCCGCAAACGCAACAATTATTAACCGTTTTACTAGTCGTCTAAATCTCTTAAAAATGCATAAAACCGCAACCACCCCTATCCGCAAACATCCGCAACCGCAAACGCAACCGCGGCGGTTACACCAGTCAGCCCCTAACTTAGTCAACGCAAAAAGAACAATACTTTTGCAAATCAAACACAGCAGTTGTGATATATTTTTTTCACTAACCAAAAAACTAGTTTCTTTGTTTTTCGTTTATTTTTTTTTGGAAATTTGCATCAATAACCATAAAAATTATAATTAAAGAAATTACCATAATAACTAATGCTATAATATATTGTGTATATTATATATTGATTACTTTTTCACCATTTAAATCACACTCACTACATTTTCTTCTTATCACTTTCTCTTTATAATTTGTCCCATTTCTGATCAATCCATTTATTTGGTTTCCCTCAGTTACATCTATCTGTAACATCACTACCGTTATTATTACCAATTATTTCATTCGTTATTACCATTTTTGCCATGGTTTTTTCCCATCACCATCACCACCATTTTCCTTCCACCACCACTGTTACTC
The DNA here is from genome assembly GCA_905132885.1 of Moricandia moricandioides. Lineage (NCBI taxonomy): Eukaryota > Viridiplantae > Streptophyta > Magnoliopsida > Brassicales > Brassicaceae > Moricandia > Moricandia moricandioides. Next base: position 121,835 of record CAJHQQ010001008.1, on the reverse strand, counting down.
AACATCTCTTTACCTCCCCCCCTTCCCTTCTCTTCTTCTCTACTTCTCTTCAATGCTCTGTCGTGGTTTCTCTTTCCTGGTAACTCCGCAACTCAGCCATTTTTGTGCTAATCATATCCTTTTTTCGTCTAGTGATGCTTTTTTCTGGAATGTAATATCTTTTTTGTTTAATATTATTTAATGAATATAGAATAGAAATGTAACTTTACAATAAAGGGACATGTAATATATTTGATTTTTCTAACATTTTTATAAATCAATTGGTTTATATTTATTGATCAACACTAACACTAAATAATCACAAGCAACAATATATCAAATATTATATTATTGAAAATCGACAACTGCCAAAAATGTGTTAAAACACCATTAACTAGTAATACAAAGACTATACCATTTGGAAAAACAATTTAGTATAGTATATGATCTGTATTAAGTTTAGAATTTGAAAAAAATGAACAACTCCAACCACAATATCACCATCTCCTCTGCAAATCGTTTGTCTATGTTCAAGCTGAAATATACTATTTTGTTTTGTTTTATTCTATTTGAAAAACATAAAATAGAAAAAAAAAGCTTTACAATTTCTTCTCTCTCCCTCTTACTTTCTTCTTTTTGGCAATGTGGTTTTGCTTTGAATCAGTTGATCTATACTATCTATTTAATACATATAGTATAGTATCGCACATTGTATTGACGAACGATCATGAAACTCATCTATTTTTATACCAAAATTTCACACTTATCAATGCATGGCTATACTATTTATTTTTTTCTCTTATTTATATTTCACTAATTCACCTATTTTTTTTTTCTCCGAAACGGTTCACCTAACTTTGGTCTTTGCTTCACAATATATATTGTACATATTTACACGTTATCAGTATACACTTTCCTAATTCAGGAATTAAGTCTTCATGCTGTGTTTAAGGATCTTGATTTATTTCTATGGTAAAAGAAGATTATGGTCCACCAGGCTTCGCCCACATCAACTTTAACCTTGATTCCCATAAACGAGTCTTCATGCTCTATTCCGTTTATGCCATATTATTTTTTGATCTCGATGAGAATCTTCCTGTATATTTGACTCTATGTGTTATAATATTTTGTATTTAACCTCCCAAAATTAGATCTTACAAAGTTTAATATTTAGTTCTTTGTAAACTGATTTTACAAAAACCTCAAATATTATGGCTGTGATAATGCGGGGTCCATGACAGTCCCGTCTCTCTAACCTTACTCTTCCAAAACATTCACCTTTAATAATTATATGCTCGCTGTATCGAATCAAAAACAAAATCACAAAAATCCTCAGCGAGAGAGACAGAGAAAAAATGGCTTCGACCCTTCAGCCGGAGATGGACAACGACTCAATGGCATCATCGCCGAGATCGGAGTATGATAATCAGCCACGTGTACGGTTCATGTGCACTTTTGGAGGAAGGATCTTGCCTCGTCCACCCGATAATCAGCTCAGCTACGTCGGCGGCGACAATCGTATGATCGCCGTTCACCGTAACACTAGTTATGCCTCTCTACTCAACAAACTTGCCAAAATCTCCGGTAAGAAAATCATATCCCTTCGACTTATAACCATAATTATAACAAACATTAGTTCTGTAATAACAGAGTTCGGTTTCTGGAAAAACGAGTTGACGTCATGAACAAGAAAATCGATTCGGGAATTATTGGTTTATTACGAATATTTTTGCAGCTTTTTAATAATATTTGAAATAAATTATTTGCAAATCGGCAGATAATTATTAGTGTATTTTAAATGTTTTGCAGTTTTATTAATATTTTTAATCTGCAGATAATCATATGATAGATCCAATTGTGAGAGTTAGGTTTCTTGAAAAGGGATTGATGTCATGATCTCAAAAATCGACTAGGGATATTTTAGTTTTTGTCAACTATGATATGCGTGAATTATTGGTTATAGTATTTTCCAGCTTTTTAGTTTGAAATTAATTGTTGGAAACTCGGCGGATATTCATTGGTGAGAAAGCTTTGGAATTTTGCGGGAAAGTATTCATTTTGTATAAAAAGACTATTTGATTGGTAATAATAATTCAATAAAAAAATTATTATCATAGTGATTGTTGCGTTGGAATATTTGGATAAGGTAAAAGCAACATCAGTGTGAAGTACCAGCTACCAAACGAAGATCTTGACGCGTTGATCTCCGTATCAACGGACGAGGATGTAGAGAACATGATGGACGAATACGACCGCGTCGCACAGAATCAAAACCCACGCTCCTCTCGTCTCCGTCTCTTCCTCTTCACCAATAACATCGCCGGTGAAGATGATAACGATAGTCGAGCAAGCAGCATCAGCTCTCTCCTCGATAGCTCCGTCAATCGAGAGCAATGGTTCCTCGACGCTCTCAATCTCGGCTCCTCCGCCGTGTCTAACGGTGGTTCCGGCAAAGGTTTCGAGCGCGTCAGATCTGAAGTTTCCTCGATCGTTTCCGAGGTTCCTGATTACCTCTTCGGGTTGGATACTTTTGATGAGTCTGCTCCGCCGCATGAGCTCCGTGGTCGTGATCCGAGAGCTAAGATCCGAAGAGAAGTCTCGACGCTTTCGGATCCTGGCTCGCCTCGTCGCGATGTTCCTTCTCCGTATGGTTCAACCTCTTCAGCTCCTGTGATGCGGTCATCTACACCGGAACTTCAACCGGTTCAAACTAAACCGGATAGTCCAGAACCGGTTTCGACTCCAAAATCTGATCCTCAACCTGAGCAAGTAATTCAACAGAGTAATCTTCCGGTTAACTCGCAATGGCAATATGCCCCTGGCCCACAGGTTCATTACCAACAACCGGTTTATTATGTTCCTAATTCGGTTCAACCGGGGAATCATATGGTTCAACCGGGCAACCGTATGGTGCAACAGGGTAATCATATGGTTCAACCGGTTCAAATGCCGGGTCAGTATCTTCCACAATACCATCATGTACCAATGGGATACCATCACCAACCTCAGACTCATCAGATTCCTGGTTCTGGTCTGGGTCAAGTATATAGTGGAACTGTTAGACCGGTTATGATGGCAGTTGATGGAGTTAACCGGACGGCTTATTATGATATGAAAACGCCAGGTCCGGTTCAGATGTATCACCATCACCCTGGCATGGTTGTTCCTGGTGTGGAAGGACAATACAGAACCGAAACGGATTCGGATCCGGGTCGGGCTTCTTAACGGGTTGAAGAGAGTGAGAAAATAATTATCGTCCTTGGAGGCGTGTCTATGTGTGAACTGTGTATTACATTTTTCTACTATATTTAAGTTTTTTTTTGGTGTAATTTTGTCAATCTTGTATTACAAGCTACGATGAACAATGAAAACCAATGTAAACCCTATACTTTATAAATAATGAAGTATATTTGTGATTTGTTACTACTCAATTTGCTGTTCTTATCATTTTCTGTCGACTAATACTATTTACTTTAGTTTTTTAATTTTAAGTTTGTATAGATAAAACAATATTTTTCAGAAATATTATTATTTATTTTTTTCAGAAATATTATAACAGAACTATTAACAACATTCTTGACATACTCAACGCTTCCGTGAACAAATCAGAAACAGAACATGAATATCTCTTCAGAGACAAATAACTTATCTTTTGAACAAACAGAACATGAATATCTCTCTCCTCTGCATCCTCTTCTCTCGATTCTGTCTCTCTCTCTGTCATCTTCTTCGTTTTTGTCTCTCTCTCTCTCTCTCTCACGCTCTCTCTCTTTCTTTCTCTCTCTCTCTCTCTCTCTCTCTCTCTCTCTCTCTCTCTCTCTCTCTCTCTCTCTCTCTCTCTCTCTCTCTCTTCTCTGTGTTTCCCGTGGCTTCTCTCTCTCACTTTGTTCCGTCGTGAAAAAACAAAAGGGAAAATCATTCAAACCCTAAGCCCCAATTTGATTTGGGATTGATAAATCTGGGTTGGATCGGTTTATTTTAAATTGGACAATCACAATTTTTAAACACAATTTTGCTTTTATTAATAACGATTTGAGAATTAATTAGAGAAGGGGATTAAAAAAATTTAGGAGGATATTTAAAGAGAAAGTGTATGATTGGGTGGAATTATGAAGAACTTGATAGTTTGGGAGGGATTAAGTAGGGTTAGTGTATCTAGGGGGGAATAGGCAGCCAACCCAAAATAAAATGACAAATAACTTATCAAATACAAAAGGCGTCCAGGTTTCTCTACAAACCAGTGAATATATACTTTTAGTTCTGCAATTCTCTCATTTTCTGTCGACTAATACTATTTTTAATCTTATCATTCATGTGTTCTCTCGTTCTTTTCACCATTTTTATTTAGCACTTTACTGTTTACGATAAAGTCTGTTTATTTTGTTTCATGCAGAGCTTATGCTTATTATTGGTGTAGCGCAAGCTAAGTATAACACAAGTAATCTATTGATTCTTAGAATACCTAGATTAGTTGTCTTCTTGAAATCGTTGAAAGTCGAGGTTTTATCCGAGAACAAGGGTTTAGAGTTTATAAAAGCTCTTAATATTATTCAAAGAAAGTCGTGTCCTTACAAACACAAGGCATCGACAATATATAGTAATGTAAAAACACCAAAGCCCTTGCGATATAGGAGTATTTACTATCCTTATCGCAACATAAAAAAGGTAATAAAGCTTAACAGAAAAGTAAAACCAAAGCCATATCAAAATAGGATGTACGCTACATCAGGTCTCCCGGGGTAGAAGAAGATTCGTCCTCGAATCTTGAACGTCGTCACTAGAAACAAACCGAACAAGATGTTTGACGTTGAACACGTCGGAACATCGAACGTGTGGTGGTAACAACAGTCTATATGCGTTAGCGTTGATCTTTTCTACTATCTCCAAAGGTCCAATCTTACGTGCTTTTAGTTTGTTGTACTCATGTTGAGGAAATCTCTCTTTGGTCAAGACTGCCCATACTTTATCCCCTACACTAAATTGTATGTCCCGACAATGACGATCAGCAGCTTCTTTATTCTTAGCAGACGAGTATTAAGTTGTCATGGACGAGATTATGAATGTGAGAAACATTGGTGACGAACTCAACAGCATCGCTGTGGTCGCGGGTTGCATCGGGCACCACCCCAAGATCAATAGGACCGTGGGGAACCATACCATAAACAACACGGAAAGGACTGAAAGTTGTACTACGATTTACAGCATGGTTATGTGCGAACTCAGCCTGACACAAAACACTATCACAACTCTGAATATTGCTGCCCACAAGACATCGTAACATATCACCTAAGGAACGATTAGTGACTTCCGTTTGACCATCGGACTGAGGATGATACGCTGAACTCATATCTAGGCTTGTCCGAAGTAGTTTCCACAATGTGCGCCAAAAGTGGCTGAGGAAACGTGAATCCCGATCTGAAACGATAGACAATGGCAACCCGTGAAGCCTATAGATTTCACGAAAGAAAAGTTGAGCAACCTGAACAGCATCCGTTGTCTTCTTGCAAGGAATGAAGTGAGCCATTTTGGAGAAGCGATCGACAACCACAAATATAGAATCATTTCCACGTTGAGTGCGAGGAAGACCAACAATGAAATCCATACTAATATCTGACCATGGTTGAGTGGGAACCGGTAATGGCATATATAAACCTCCATTTGTCGCATGGCCTTTTGAGGTTTGGCAAACTACACAGCGTTCAACAAAGCGAGCAACATCACGGCGTACGGATGGCCAAAAATAGGAATCAAGAACCAACTTAAGTGTTCGGTCTCGACCGACATGCCCTTCATTATGCAGTTCTTGTATTATATGTAAACGCCAGCTGCCTTCGGGGATACATAATTTGCCATCGAGGAAAAGAAATCCATCGTGAAGCACAAATTTAGATCGCACACGAGCCTGAACGTCTGACCAAATCCGACCAAAGTAAGTATCCTCCGCATACTGATCTGCAAGCGTAGCAAACCCAGTAACAAACGTCTGGACCGTGGCAAGAAGATTGTTGCGACGGCTCAATACATCGGCGACTTTATTAGTTTTACCGGACTGATGGCGAATGACGAATGTGAATTGCTGTAAATAAGCAATCCAAGAGGCATGGCGCGAAGATATCTTTGTCTGACTATCCAGATGTTTCAAAGCGTCGTGATCCGTGAGAAGGATGAACTCCTGATGAAATAGATAATGACGCCAATGACGAATAGCCTGTACGATCGCATAGAATTCTACATCATAAGTACTATATCGAGCCCGCGAACCAGTTATCTTTTCACTGAAAAAGGCCACCAGACGTCCCTGCTGACTAAGAACAGCCCCAGTGCCGACTTTACAAGCATCACAATGCAACTCGAACACAGTACAAAAGTTCGGTAATGCCAAAACAGGAGCCGAGATCATGTGATCTTTGATGGCTTGAAACGCATGATCAGTTTCCGGAGTCCAGAGGAAAGAAACACCTTTCATGCAATCCGTGAGCGGCGCAGTTATGGCACTGGAATTCTTAATAAAACGCCGGTAAAACGACGCCAATCCGTGAAAGCTTTGGACTTCGGTAATGGTTTTTGGCGTTGGCCAAGTCTTAATAGCATGAACCTTACTTGGATCAACCTCTAAGCCGCTGGAGATATAATGTAAACCAAAAAGAGGACTTGGAAAGAGCCAAACACACAATCTACTGGGTGGGAAAACCGTCTATTCATGCACTATATATGGACAAGTTTGAAATTCTATACATGTATTTTTGGGTTGAGCTTAATCAATGGTGGATCTATGTTGAACGGGGTTATGTATCCCTTCCAGCTAATTTTTAATGTTTTAGTTAGATTAAATTTTAATTTTAATAGTTAATTATGTTAGATAATTTCAAGATTGTGGAAACTTAACATATTAATAAGTGTTTTAAGATGTTAAAATAAACACAAAAAATAAAATTTAGAATAGGAAAATGAAATTTTCTATTTAGGTTAGGTTTATGTTTTTATATCCCACATGTTAAAGGGAATTGTCTTTCACTATAAATATAGATCTAATGGAGAGGTGTTCCATAAGATCTAAGAGAGTAGATCATAAGAGATATAAGAGAAACATTGAGAGCTTTAGTTTTGAAAAGTTTCTAAAACAATAAGAAAAATTGTTTGTATAAATCTTTGTGTTTCTAGAGATTTGAATTGGTATCAGAGCTTAAGTTGACGCTTCGATCAAAGTTTAAGTTGAAGCTTTGATCCTGGTGACTTTGAAGCAAGAGATCACGAAAGCAAGATGGCTGACGTGATTAGGGCTCCATGCACAAAGGACTTTGAATCCGCATCCATCCAATGTCCGATGTTGAATTTGACAAACTATACAGTTTGGTCGATGAGGATGAAGGTGCTACTCCGTGTTCATGAAGTGTGAGAAAAGAAGAACGATGTTGCGATTGCTCTTTTGTTTCAATCCGTTTCCAAAACTTTGATTCTCCAGGTGGGAGAACAAACCGCATCGAAAGACATCTGGAACACCATCAAGTCACGACACCTTGGAGCTGATCGTGTAAGGGAAGTGGGACTTCAGATATTGATCACAGAGTTTGACAGGTTGAAGATGGATAATAATGATACTGTGGATGACTTTGCGGGAAAGATATCAGGGTTATCATCCAAGACAGCCTCGTTGGAAGAAAACATAGAAGAATCTAAGATGGTTAAGAAGTTTTTGAAGGGTCTCCCAAGACACAAGTATATCCAGATCGTAGCATCGCTTGAGCAAGTCCTAGACCTTAAATCTACGGGCTTTGAGGACATAGTTGGAAGGCTAAAGGCGTATGAGGAACGTGTAGGGAGGAAACTAAGAAAGAAGACCAAGGGAAGCTTATGTTTTCGGATAATAATCACCATATTTAGAGGAACTATGAAGATTTTCGTGGTAAAGGTAAATGACGGAATGGAAGAGGCAGATGTCGAGGTAGGTTATACAACCAAATCCATGTGTCACACACCGAAGACAAAAACTTGAAGAATGATCGTTCAAAGTTGATATGTTGGAGATGAGACAAGTCGGGTCACAACGCAACTGTATGTCCTGAGACATTAGTAAAGAATCAAGAAACCAACCTAAATGAAAAAAAGAGGCTGATGCCCTCTATGTACATGAGGTGGTATTTTTGAATGAAGAAAACTTGATCCCGAAGAATCTTGATATCGAGAAAAGGCAATGCAAGTTTTTGGTATTTGGATAATGGAGCGAGAAATCAAATGACGGGAAACAAGGAGTATTTTTTGATTTTGAATCTCAACACCAAAGGGAAGGTGAAGTCTGGTGATGGTTCGTGTGTTGATATTGTTGGAAAGGGTGATGTTACTTTTGTGTGCAAGACTGGAGAAAAGAAAGCACTCAAAGACATATATTACATAACTGACCTAAAGCATAACATATTGAGTCTTGGACAAGCAACAGAAAACGAGTGTGAGGTTAAAATGAAAGATGTTTATTTAACAGTCACATATTCATTTGGCAGGTTGCTTGTATGTGTTACAAGATCTCCAAACCGTCTCTACAAGACCCCGATGGATATTAGCTGTCTACAGTGTTTACATATCAGAGATGAAGATGCAACATGGAGGTGGCATGCTCTACTTGGACATATATGCTATGGTGTGATGAACAACATGGTAAAGAAGGATATGGTCGAAGGAATGTCGAGTGTAACACACCAGGAAAGCATGTGTGACGCATGTCAGGGAAGCAGATTAGACACTCATTCCCGACTAAAGTCATGTTTCGTGCGACAAAGCCATTGGAGTTATTGCATGGACATTTGTGTGGACCAATCACACCACCAACGCTAGAAAATAACAACTATGTATTTGTCCTAATTGATGATTTATCCAGGTATATGTTGAATATAATTATGAAGGAGAAGAGTAAGGAATTTGAACGTTCAAAAGGTTTAAGGAAAGTCTAGAGAAGCCAACCGGTTCAACCATTAAGACCTTTCGCACCGATAGAGGATGGGAGTTTACCTCAGCTGAGTTCAATATATTTTGTGAAGAGAATTGAGTCAAAAGGCACTTAACCGCGCCTTGCACACCTCATCAAAACGACGTTGTGGAGAGGAGAAATTGAACCTTAATGGGTATGACAAGAAGTATGCTGAAGGCAATGAAGATGCCGAATTTCTTATGGGGAAAGCTGTACAAAATTCAACTTACCTCATCAATAGAGTTCCTACAAAAGCTTTGAACGATCAAACGCCATACGAGTGTCTCACATCGAAGAAACCAAATGTCGAGCACTTGAGGATATTTGGTTGTGTAGCACATGCAAAAATATGTGTGCCACATCTGAAGAAGTTAGATGAGAGATCAAAGAGTGTGATCAATATTGGAACTGAGCCAGGTTACAAAGCATATAGACTATATGATCCAGTCACAAGGAAGGTGATGGTGAGTAGAGATGTAATTTTTGATGAGAAGAAAGCTTGGGATTGGTCATCTACAACGAACCAAACTGATTGTGAACCAAGTATGCTTAAGCTTCCACATGAGGGTGATATAGAAGAATGTAATGATCAAAGTGAGGATCATGAACATGAAGCTATAAACCAAGACGAGGAAGAAGAAGAAGAAGATACATATCACAATGCAAACCAAGACGGTGGTGGTCAACGTTGGTGACTAGAAATAGCCGCAACATAACAAAACCAAGGTATCTTGATGCTTATGTGTTACTTGCAGATCAAGAAAGTGAATTATGTTGCTCACAGTAGATGGCGAGGTAGAGAACTATCTTGAGGCTGAACACGTAAGAGAATGGGTTGAAGCGAAGTTAGCCGAGTTGGAGTCTATCACAAGAAACAAGACATGGAGCTTGTGGATAGACCAGATGGAGTGAAACCTATAGGGTTAAAGTGGATCTACAAGATTAAAAGAAAAGCAGATGGTACGGTGAACAAGTATAAGGTGAGACTTGTGGTAAAAGGATGTGTACAAAGACAAAGAATAGATTTCGATGAGCTTGCACCAGTAGCACGTCTCGAAACTACAAGGCTCTTAATATCTCTTGCAACAACAAACAGATGGGAGATTCATCATCTGGACGTGAAGACTGCCTTCTTGAATGGAGATCTAAAGGACACAGTGTATGTGACATGATATCTCTAGATTTTGATGAGTTTTAGATTCATATTTTAGCTTATTAGGATCATTTTATGTTGTATTTAGGTCTTGGTCTTTATATTGCATTTGCTTACATAATTGTATTTGACAGGGTTTGGAGTGCACGATTGGAAGTTTATGGCAAAAATCAAAGGTTAATTTGCACATTACATAACTATGGGGTCAAAAACGAAGTTATCAAAAGTTTAGTGACCAATGGTGCAAAATCAGAATATTCACATGGGCTAAATTGCAAAATCAGAACTTTTGGGCTGATTACACGGGACTTTTCTGACCATTCAATAGTTTTGGGGTCAAATTACAATTAGCCGAAAGATGAAGGACCAGATATGCAAAACATCGCAATCCACCATTGTTGCTTCATGGTTCCTCCGTTACGAGAAGCTTGCAACCCCCGACGATGGATGAGCATGAGCTTGACCTAGAACACGACGAAGGATCCGAGAGACCAGTGTAGAAGCCGGAAAACCGAATCGATATAAACGATAAAAATAAAGCGATGTTAAGGAAATATACGATTCAAAAGACGAGACAAAAACCCGAGATGAAAACGATTAGAAATATAGACCATGGAGTCGAGACGAATCTCTTTCCTTAACTCTTAATATTCGCTTCGTAGTGAGACGGACTTGTACGAATTAGAGCCCATGATACAACCATGATAGACGATTCACGCTTCACCCGTGAACGTCCCTACGAACTAATAATCTACGAAACACTCTCTATAAAACTTACGATGGGAGATTGCTGGTTTCGATAACGATGTGAAAAAATGTTAAAATGAGAGAGGAGAAGACGAGTTTTTAAAGAGTAGGAAAAGATTTGATTTTCGTAACAGTTGAACCACGTTAGCGAAAATCTCAGAAGTGGAGTTGAGTAACTTTCTCCGCAAGATCACTCCTCTGTTGACTCGTTCTGATTTATTTCGAACAAACAAAATGTATGTTGTTTTAAGACGAACTACACGTCGTTTAAACACAAACGTCATGTTGTTTTTTGTTCCAAAATGGGCCAAAACGTTGAGCTTAATTGAGCCCAAAAAGAACATCTTGTAGTGGCCCTGGGGCCACATTTACCCAAGCCCAATCCCACGCCGAGCCGAGCCGAGCAGAGCCGGCCGGACGGTGGCGGCGGCGCGCGTGGGAAGCCTTCCTCTCACCCAAGCTGTTTAAGCTTAGACATGTGAGTGTACATATATATACTACTCATTTTTCCTCTTGCTGGCCGATGTGGGACTCTATCCCATTGCCATTTTCATTTAAATCACATTATTCTAGGCCTACAGCAATCTGAAGCCCAATGACATTGATATTCACATTTTTAACAAAAACCTTGTGGCTTTTATTGGTCCAATAACCAGAACATGAGACTCCGTGGTGGAGAAAACAACAGAGATGGAGACTTGACGGTGGAGGATTGCGGTGAAGGAGATGCGAGAGACAAGGTTGTTTCAGGGCGAGGACGACGGAGAGTTCGTGGGTTGGAGGCACCGTTCAGATTAAACCGCGGCGGTGAAGCACGATATGAAGATATGAGAGAGCAAGCTTCGAGTTTGAGACCACGAACCATCGATCTTTGCATCCCAATTTGCAGCGGCTTGACGTAGCGGTGTTGCTTGGCCGCTCGCTTTGCATCTCAAAACCTCAATTTGATATCGAGATGACACAGCGGTTCAAGGTCACCGCTGGGAACCAAAAAGAGCATGGAGCGGCTTGGAGTTGCGGGTTTGGGTCACCGCTCGCAAAGAACAGGCTCGGAGCGGCCAAGAGGAGTGACGTGAACAAGCCGCTGGTTTTGATTTTTTTTAATGTTGACCGGTTTACTCCGGTTTGACCCGGTTTAATTCAGTCAAACCAACACGATTTTTACCTCTCTATATATAGTTTTAGATCCCCAAAATCCTAGGATATCTCATTTTCTCTCTAAGACTTGTTTAATATTATTAAAGCTTGAATCTTTTGATCATTTTAATCAAGTACTTCATCTTATATTTGTGTTTCTCTTGCTCATTAGTATGATTAGCCTTAAATCTCACATAGATTTAAGGTTTCTCATGGAGTTTATTTAGTAGACACTTTGTGATCTATGGGTTAAGTAGATTAGGGTGATTAGGTGAATATTTAGGATGATTCTTGCTTGATTAACAGTGTTCTATGTTTACTAAGTGTTCATAATGCTAGATTAGACTTGATCACACTAAGCTAGAACTGTAGACATTTTATGCACCACAAGTGTTTGATAAAATGTCTGAACCAACTTAGTATTTCTCTAGCTTAAATAACCAAAGATATTTGATGTTAGGATTGCTAGATGGTTAGTAGACTAAATCATAATGCTTGTTTGATAGTATTAAGCCAAAGACATTTGATGTTTAGTACTTGATTACAAAAGAATTTCTATCATGAAAGTGAATTAGTCTATTATATGAGTTCTAGACCTATAGACTTGTTGGTTATTTTGTTTGAACATCCTAGATTGAACCTTGATCACCTTATATCGATTATCTTTACCCATGGATCTATCCTTAATAATTGATTAAAAGATTAGTTCTTGCACTTATTTCTAGATTGGATTTGAGATCACTTTGTTTATATTTCTAGGAGTTTAGCTTGTTACAAATCATCCATCTTTTTATTTGCTTAGATTAAGAAAGTTTGTGTATTCTTAGTGTTATAGATCATTAGTTCCTTGTGGATTCGATCCTAAAGTGTTGCATCGATATAACATTCGATTGTGGTAGCGTGCACATTAGGTTAATTGGTCTGTGGTAAAACGCAGTAATCATGACACAACCTGAAGGTTTTGAAAATAAAGGAGAAGAGGATCGAGTTTATGTGTTACACAAGGATTTTTATGGGTTACACCAAGCACCAAGAGCTTGGAATGTGAAAGTCGATCAGGTTCTGAAGGAGAAAAGACTTAAGAAGTGCACGAAGGAGCCATCAGTGTACCGTAAGAATGAAGAAAGAGACTTCTTGTTGATAGTCATTTACGTTGATGATCTATTTGTGACGGGAACTTCGCTCAAGGTGATTAAGAAATTCAAGGAAGAGATGTCAAAGAAGTTTGAGATGTCAGATCTATGAAAGCTAACATACTATCTTGGTGATTCAAGGAGCAGTCGGAATCAGAATAAAACAAGAAAGTTATGCTCAAGGAATCTTGTGTGACACAAAGATGGAAGCGTGTAATGCGACTCACGTACCAATAGAGTCAACTTTGAAGATCTCAAAAGCTGAAGATGAACCAGCGATAAATGCTACTGATTTCAGAAGAATTCTAGGCTGTTTGAGGTATCTACTTCATACAAGACCAGACTTGTGTTACACAGTTGGCATTCTTAGTAGATACATGCATAATCCGAGAGACTCTCATGGACAAGCCATCAAGCACATATTGTGGTATGTGAAAGGAACAACAAACTTCGGTCTGTTCTTCAAGAGAGATGGGTCAAAGAGCGACGTTGGTTATAGTGACAACAGTCACAATATTGTCATCGATGACGGGAGGAGCACGTCAGGACATGCATTCTATTACGGTTCATCACTGGTTACTTGGACGTCGCATAAGCAGCAAACAATTGCATTGTCATCATGCGAAGCATAGTTCATGGTAGCAACAGAGGCAGCAAAACAACCTATATGGATCAAGGAGTTTTTGTGTGAGATACTAAGTGAAGAAGACGAAAATGTCATACTTAGAATCAACAACAAATCAGTCATTGCTCTAACTAAGAATCCAGTTTTCTATGGAAGAAGTAAGCACATACTTTCATGATATCATTTCATTTGTGGCTGTGTGAAGAATGGGCAAATCGAAGTGGAGCATGTGTCGGGTGTTGAGCAGAAGGCGGACATCCTTATCAAGTCATTAGCAAAGATTAAGTTCAAGCAAATGAGGAGTTTAATTGGTGGTCAAGAATATCTCCCTAATTTAAGTTGGAATTAAGGGGGTGATTGTTGGATAATTCTAATCTAATGAAAACTTAACATATTAATAAGTGTTTAATATGTTAAAACAAACACAAAAAAGAAATCTAGAATAAGAAAAATAAATTTTCTATTTATGTTAGGTTTGTGTTTTCATATCCTACATGTTAAATAGAATTTTCTTTCACTATAAATATAGATCTAATGGAGAGTTGTTCCATAATATCTAAGAGTAAAGGTCAAAAGATCTAAGAGAGTAGATCATAAAACATCTAAGAGATTAATTGAGATTTTTAGTTTTGAGGAGTTTTTAAAGCAATAAAAAAAATTGTTTTTATAAATCTTTGTGTTTCAATCCGAACCCTATGAAAATGTTTCCAACTAACTCAAAATTTATGATAATACTCGATTAAATGTTCTGAGCTTAACCATTCCATGGTGCAAGTATGAATATGTGGTTTCCCCGAATAGCCCAAATTGTGTTTCTGGACATGGGAGGAAGAAAACTAAACAAGTGAAATGTTTTAAGGTTTTGGTAAATAAAGAGATGGTTTTGTTTGTTAATGTTGAGAGGTTTTCTCTCTGCTTATCAGTTACTATCATCTAGGAGTGGTTGTATCAACAAACAAATTTAATTATTTTTCGTACTATAAACCACGGATTCTCTCTCTTTTTTTTTTTAATAACTCATGAATTTCCAACTGTATTCACGCAAAACAAACGGTATTCGCAGTTTGCACATAATCTACCAACCGCAAACGTCAATGATTTAACACTAGCAGTTGCGGGTCCGGTCGCGGGAATTTTCGGATGGGGTGGTTGTGGTTTTAAGCATTACTAGGGGGTATTGCCCGCGCTTGCGCGGGGGACATAGTTATTGTATTCTATAATTTTGTTATATCTTTAATGTTTGACATATAATCTGAACCGATAAGGCGTGTTATAGTCTTTCGTATTAGTTAATAAAGTTCTAAAAAGTCATGTACGGCAACCAGAATGCAGTCTTGTTAAATGCCAAAGGGCTCTTGTCAATTTTATCGTTTTATAATTCTTTATATATCGATGTTATTCATTTAAAACTTTTTGTCACATTTTTTCACGTCATATCCTTCTAATAACTGTAATTCGTTGGCAGCATGTTTTAAATGTGCATATTTCTAAGTTTTAAAATGCGTTTAACATGTACTCACATTTGTTGTCCTGTATGTGCTAATGTATTGTGTATATTTTTAAAGATGTCAATGATATATGGGTTTTGATTACGATGTCATATCTATTTACTCATTGAAAAAGAAGCTGACTAAATTGTAGAAATTTTATTTGATACAGTGACTTTACATATGCAATTTATATCATTCAACTGTTTTGGGGTAATTCTAGCAAATTTATTAGGTTATATTTTGTTCTTTATGTTCAAATTTATTTTCCAAAATATTAGTTGTGATTCAATGTTAATTATTAATTGTGGATTTTCATGAAGTTTTTATTATTTTTAACTTGAGTTGGGAGAGGAAACAATTAAAGATACATTACTTTAAAATAGCGATATATCTATGGGCAAGCACCATCCAGTCTTCTAAAATGCCCATGGTTTTTGCCAATATTTTTCTGTAAGTATGATCTTATGAGGATGCATACTCACCATTTCCATTATTTTGATAAAATAAAGCTCTCTTAACAATATATTAATGTTAATTTTTTTTTTGTAATTCTTTCTGAACATGTTTGAATGGAATGAATTAATAGTATGCTGAATTATGAAAACCCATCAACGCTTCACTAATAATTCAAAAGACAAAGAAAACCTCATATGATATAAATACTTACAGGGAAAAAAACCAAAGTTTCAAATTGAGAAAGAAAGATGATAGCAATTTAAAAAACTACGCATTGAAACTACGGTTGACGGGCTGATGGGAATAATAATTTGCTATCACTCACGGTGGCACTTGCGTGTGTTTCCAACGTCCTAAATCTCTGGTGGATTTTCTGCGCTACATTCCATTCCTACCTTCTACCCCACGGCCGTCACACCCGAAGATGATGCCGTAATCCTCTGGCACCTTCACTGCTTGGAAGAATGTTCTCAGTGGTCTCTTGACATACATGTAAGTGATGGTTAAATAAAAGCGGGGAAAACTAAAAATTTTCACAAGTCGAGACAATGAAGGTACGGTGGTTGGGTGTGAAGTTATAAGGTGTCTCACAGATCTGAAACACAAACTCCTTGCCAGTTAGCTCTTCAAGGCAACTTGGTAGCTCCTCCTCTCCACCGTTTGGTAGCTGTAGTAGGGCAGTAATTTCAGGGGCATTGGTAGCACAAGTGAAAATGCCAAACAAACTGTAAATGTTTTGTGAGTAAATGAGAATATACCTCTTCAAGCGCAAGGACATCAGCTTCTTTGTTGGTAAGCTTTGTCATCTCCTTATCGAAGAAAACAAACGTAGCGGTATATTTGCCGTCATCCATAGCAAGCTCAACACGGAACCTTAGATAGAGGAATCCAAGGGTTATTGACTATTTAACTAAAGTTTTTTTTAAAATCAAATTGTACAGAGTAAACAAAGGAAACCTGATAACACCGGTCACGTGAGGAGTAACACATTTGTTGCATCGTAGGAAGTACCAGAACTCTCCAATTCCCTGTTGCATCCGGTGCATGAGACAAATGACCACCCATTTAGCTGGAGGACACCAACAATCCGAGCTTTACAAAGGAAATCAACTTCCTGGTCTTAGTAGAGAAAATAGATTAGCTACTGCAAGCTACTATTTGTAGAAAATCATAACAAATATGTTCAAAGTTTGGCTAATACATTCTCATTGGAGATGAAGGTGTTTAGATATCCTATTGAGACAACTTCCTTCTTTTTAATCCCTTCCATAGTGTCGACACAGGAGAAAACTTCAGATGGTGTACCTCCCAAACTGCATGTAATATGTAGAATAACATTAGATAATCAAACATTATAGTGGTTGAACACAACAGTAACAGTTCTTACCTGCTCATGAACTCTTTTATTTCAGAGAGGTCAGTATTAAAGTAGAACTTCGTTTCTGGTGTTTAGTTGAGATACAAGTTCACTGCACAAAAAAGCTTGTTAGGAAAATATGTATGTAAAGTGATGAATGCTTGTATGAATTAAACATAGTGTTAACCAAAATTTAGATGTTGTTTACCTCCAAATAACTTAGGATTTATCGTAGTAACCACCATCGCAGACTGGGATTTATCCCCTGATTTTAAAAGTCCCCTAAAGGTTGAGGCAGCCTCATCCCACAAAGATAAGTAGACGGTCACAGTTCTGATGGAAGAAATATTTTAAATCATTTATATGACCAGATCCTCAAGAGTACTATGAGAAAAATTGTGGGTTGAGTAGATTGCTTACGGGTCAATTAGGAGCGCTAAGTTTGTGTTTGCAAACACTTGGAGATGGTCAAACTGCCTGACTGGAAACATATTTAGTAGACAGGTTGCGATAGATTGAAAAAGTCTTTACCTTTTCATCAAGAAAAAGAAGCATGATTCCCATAAACTCGCCCCTTTTTTATGTTCCGAGAATCCCAGAAATGAAGGAGGTGAGCAACCACGAAC
Source organism: Moricandia moricandioides (assembly GCA_905132885.1). Taxonomy (NCBI): domain Eukaryota; kingdom Viridiplantae; phylum Streptophyta; class Magnoliopsida; order Brassicales; family Brassicaceae; genus Moricandia; species Moricandia moricandioides. Next base: position 104,173 of record CAJHQQ010001008.1, on the reverse strand, counting down.
AGAGCTGAGAGAATCGAAAGTTGAGTGGCAGTTGACGGCTTTAACAGCTGGAGCAGAAGGTGATGTTATTTTCGAAAAGATGTAATAAAATTTGACTCGAAAAAGAATCAATGAGAGAATCAGAGATGAAGGATTCCTCCGTTTAGAAAGAGTATATATAAAGCGAAATGCAGGAGGTGTTATGAAATTGGTTCATTATTGATTAGTGGATTAAATATGGGAAACATAGAGGTAAACTAAGAGAAACCGATTCATGGAAACACAAACAGTCGCTCTGTGTTTTGAGTTGTCTGAAAGGATTATAGAAACCCTAGACTCCATTGAAGAGAGATTTAAGAACATAAGAGGTTTACTGGACCAAATAAATGATTTTCTGTAATCAAGGCTCATTCCAAGACTCGGGTTTTTTCAAAACGAATTACATCATCCGAAGCCCATTTAATAAATCTCTTAACACGTAAATCCCTAAACATGCCAACCCAAGTAATTGGCCCATGAAAAATCTGTGTCAAGTAACAATGGTATGACGTGGCCATTTGAAGCTTTCCTATTCGTTGATTATTTAAATTGACGTGGCATGGCTTAGAGAGCTTTATATTCTCCTTTTAGTATTGTAAGATTAAGAGATTTGTACGACCAGTGCAGTGGTTTGAATTGGTGCGTATACTGGATATTTATGACTGGTTAAATACAAATACAACATTGATTAAAAAAATTAACAATGAAAATCATATTATTATATAAAAATTATATTTAAAAATTGCATTATTAAATTTTTAAAAATTATATAATTTTTTTGTTTAAAAGTTTTATAATATAGATTAATATATATATATATATATATATATATATATATATATATATATATATATTAGTATTTTTATTATTTCAATTTAAAATTTTAATTGAATATTTGTGTTTTATATTTATATAATTGTGTTAAATTGTTTTACATTCCCGCAACCGCACACGCTATATGAAACCAACTTTTGGATTTTAGAAGTTTAGAGCGGTTTAAACCGATTGATAGTGTTCTCTCTACCAAATGCAAAAATTGTGTTTGCGGGTGGTATCGAGAAAACCAATGGTTACCTTATTATACCTCCATTTTTTATTTCTTACGCGCAATTTATGTGTTCACGTCATTTGCATTTATATGAGAAAATAATAAATTCACCTTTTGAGAATCTTTATATGAAACCATACTTTTTCATTTTACATGTCAAAACTTTGGAATGGAATATAAAAATTTAGTAGCCACGATTGAGAAACCAATACAGTGACAACCTTCTCAACTAACCTACATGAAATTGAGGCACTACTTTGATGATTCAAGAATTGCAAGCTTTCCTACATCCCTAGAACTCCAGAAGACAAAAAATTATTACCGACTCTTTAGTTAGATCTATTAGAGATTTTCATAGGAATCTTTATTTGTTGTTGTTCTATTTTGGTTTGGTTTTCCAAACCACTTTTTGTTTGATAATGGAATGACTTTTTTACGTAAATTTTTTTTTTTCACATGTTCAATTTTTCGTTTGTTATTTTGCAAATTCATAAATAAACAAATTTAGATGAAAACAAAATTTCGTCTATTGGTTCAGGCGTTTATGTTCATAATTATTTTACTTAAAATACAGTGTCGGTCCAGTACAATGGGCTGCCTAAAGCAGAGACAAAATTTCTGCCCATCTAAAAGGTACAATTTAAAATAAAATAACAGAAGTGCAAGTTTAAGTCTCGTACCTAAGCCATTTGACTCAATGAAAAAGGAAATAACCACTACACCACCATTGACATCTTCAAATTTGCTGCCCATAAAACTTGTTATAATAATGTGGGGCCTAAGCACAAGCTTCCTCCGCTTTATGCCAGTATGGCCCTAAAAATACTAACGCTTTTGTATTCATTTGGAAATAGTCTACATACTACAAGATCCACACTCTTTCGTTTTCATTGTTAAATGTGGAAAGGAGCTTTAATCTTTTTTTTGCAAACAATATTTTGTTAATTTATCTTTCTAATTTACAAGTTTACATCGAATGCAAGTGTAAGGCCCCGATCGCCCATGACTAATGTGCTTTCCACGTCCGCTCACTCGGTTTGTGGGCCATCCCGTCTGACGGCCGTGCGTTAATTTTAGAAAGCTTGAAAGTCTTGTTTATTGTCCCTGCAATCATCACATGACATTTTTTCCGTGCTTTGGCCTCACTCAAACGGTATCGCGAATCACTTTCCGATACGTCACCCATCCTTCCACTACTCCAGCGCAAGAAACTTAACTCCAGAGTTCTAAATGGATGTGTGGCAGAAAATGTAAGCGCATTTTGGTGACATAGGTAGCCAAATCAATTCTCTTAAGCTTTTCCACATATACCAGAAATCGGGATGTTACAATTCACACCCACTCACAGAGTGCAACGTACTCGTTGCGCACTTTAACAAGTCTCAAGATGCCTCTTGGGTCAGAACCGAGATGGCTAATTAGCTATGATACAACTTGTAATGCCTCGACCGCCCACAGCTAATGGGCCTTTCACACCCGCTCACTCGGCCCGTGGGCCCATCCTGTCTAACGGCCGTGCTTTAATTTCGGAAAGTTTGAAAGACTTGTTTACTGTTCATGCAATCACCACATGACATTTCCCGTGCTTTGGTGTCACTCATACGATATTGCGAATCACTTCCCGATAGGTCACCAATTCTTCCACTACTCTAGCGCAAGCACGCTTAACTTTAGAGTTCTAAATGGATGTGTAACAGAAAAAGTAAAAGCACTTTGATGACATATGTAGTCAAATCAATTCTCTTAAGTTTTTCTACGTATACTAGAAATCGGGATGTTATAGCAAGATTCTAGAAATCAGATGTATTCATCTCTGCAGCAAAAGCTGTGGTTGCATTCACTGGATATGAAGCTGCGCATCAGACATAGCCCACGGCCTGCAGGCCGCAAGGTTTACGTGTCTTCTTGAACTATAATCTTCTTGTTCTTGAGTATTAATAGATTTTTTGTCTGAACACTACATCAATCAATGCAATAATCATTAATTGGTAATGATTAGTTTAGAAGAAGGTTCTTGATATAACAAGCAAAATGACAAGAAAAGAGAGTTGTTAGCATGTACCTGCTGTCGTTGAACAGATCCTCTGATGTTCTGGTCTGGATTACTCAACACCTATTAATTAAAAAATCACCTTTTAGTTACTTAATCTTTCATGGTAGTTATTGATAATCAAGAATCTGAAACATACAGTGATTTGTTCTTGAAGAAACATGATGTACTCGACAGCTTCGTTGAGAACAGAAGCCGTATCCGTCTATAAATATATTGTATGTTATCTTTTGAGTTTAGAAAGAAATAAAGTAGTGTTACAAAAAAAAAGAAGAAAGAAATAAAGTAATTCTTTCCTTTTTTTTTTGTAAAATGAGAAATAGAGTAATCCATATAATATAATTACCATGCCAAATGGGTGAAACCAGTTGCTGAAGCGCAGTGATTCGATTACCGAGTTTTTCTTTACGAATTTTGTATTTACAAGAGAAGAATAAATATATGCTCCGGGAACCGAAAACTCTGCATGTTCATGTTTTACTAAATAAAAAAGAAGCTTGAAATAGTTAGAACCCATTCGTTACACTTTTGTACTATAAAAATATTAAAATCCCTGACAAAAAAAAAAAAAAATCTAAAAGATCTAACCAAAAAGAAAAATCAACCAAACCAGATTGGATTCTACTATCTTTCTCAGCTTGTTCTAAAAATATCAAATACTAGGTATAGATCCCTGCTTTGTACGGGTTTTCATTGATGTTTTAATTTCATGAAAACATAAAAATAAAATATTTTATTGTAACTATAGGATTTTAGGATTTTGTATTTATTGTGTGAGATTTATTTTAAGGAATAAAAATTGATTTTTCCACGTAAATTTTGGTTAGTATTCATGTTTTACTAATCATAATGCATAAGCAGTTATTAGCAACTTTATACTTAGAGTTAGAAAAAAAAATTAGACCCAAAAATTCAAATCAAACCCACCCGAAAAGAAATATAAATTAGAATGATATACAATGAACTAAAAAGTTTGAATCAAGCAAATCTAGTTGATGAAAATTCCATTCACATTCTTATATTCTTAATTTATTATTTGGGTTAACTTTGTTATTCTTTTTATTCGTACATATTCTAACGTTTCTATGGTTATTTCGTGATGTTTGTGTTGTCATTTTTGGGATTTTGAATTTTTCGTGCATTTATTATTATTTATATATTTTTGTTTGCATGGTCTATTCATCTTTAGAATATTTTTAACTCAACTCTATATACAATACAAGAAAACATGCGAGTTCCGACGGCCATTCTCGTCGAAAATCAGTCAGAAAACATCAATTTTGACGAAAAAAATCGTCGGAATGGTTTTGTCGGGAACAAAATTTCATCGGAAATCCATCCAAAATTTCAACGACAACCCGACGGACTCCAACAGCCACTTTTCCGACAGGCTACTGATGATTGCATTCATCGAAATTATGTCATCGATGATTTGTCGGATACAATTCCGACCAAACTAGTCATTGGAAATATCCATGTTCCAACAAAAAGAACTAGTCGGAAATTTCCAACCAACATGTTTCGTCAAAAATTTTCGACGACATTGTCGTCTGAAATTTTTGACGAAACATGTTGCAGTTGTGTGGTCGGAAATTTCCGACGACTTTACGCGGTCAGAAATTTCTGACCGATTTCTTTTCGTTAGAATCTATTTACCTTTATATTTTTATTTTAATTAAATAAATTGATAAAATCTAAAATTTACAACAAATATTATAGAAATTAAGTTTTACATAATTTAAAAACAACATTTTAATATTTTGAATTAAAAAAAAACTAAAATTCTAAAGGAAACAAACGTCTTATCTTGTCCAGTATCTCATGACTAGTCTTTTTTTTATCCGCCAATTCAGCAAGAATTGTGGCATTCTGCGTTTCTAACGCTACAATCCGGTCATTTTTGTTCGGCAGCTGCTCTATAATCATGGGATCAACATACATGGCCTGTGAAGAAGAAAGACAAGAAGAGGCACAGCGAGCCAACCCAGCCAAACGACATTTCTTCTTTGGAACCACCTATAAATAATTAAGTTAAATAAAATATTAATAAAATTTAAATATTAAGAAATAAAAATATAAAAAATTACATGTTACACCATTTGATTTATTCGGACTCGGGACAAGTTGGTGGAATCTACCAAGGAATCATCATCAGAGATAGGCTGAGAAGCTAGAAATGCTTCTTTTTGGCTGTCCACCAACTCTATGACCTCTCTCATAACGGGATCCTAAATTTCGCCATCTTCTTGTTAGTGTACACCCTTCATGACATCGAGATAATCAACAAAATTACCGCTATTTGCTTCAATCTAAAAACAAAATCAATAAATATATTAAAAATTAATTAAAAAATATATAGAACTTACAAGTTGATCCTCCTTAGAAGACATACTTCAAGCACCGAGGTTGTGAGCATAAACATCTTTCCGACCACGATCACTCTTGCGTTGGCTGAGTTTTTGAGTGAATTATCTATAGTCACCAGATGCGTTCAATGCACCTCCAACTCTTGCTAAACCGTCAAGTTAATAAATTTTGGTCTCTTGCCCTTGAGCCATAGCCGCTTCCACTCATAGATCTGCTTCGTATAAGAGTCCATGATCTTTTTGTGGAATGTATGACAGACAGTTTCCGTGATCCCAAACTCCCAATTGAATTGCTGATGGAAAACATTTAATTAGTAGATATATAATAGAGAATTAAAAAGAACATTTTTTTAAAACAAAAAAAATTGGAGAGTTACCGAAAACTGATGGAATCACAACTTGCGGTCGTCGGAAGGGACCACACTGTACGTCAGATATCCCTCGCGAAGCATGAAATACATCATCTGGTTAATGCACTTGCTAATGCCATTCTTCGACTTGTTGAACCTTAAAGAAATCAAAGATTATGTTAAAAATAAAATGAAAATAAACAAAGAATATGTTAAAAGTAAAAAGAAAAAACTAACCACGTTGTGTGTCCCTGTGATTGTGATTGGGGATGGAGCATCCGGAGATGCTCTTTGCATGCTACCTGGCTCATCTTGGGCAGCTGGAGGTAGAGCTGTAGGTGGAGCGGGAGGAGGAATAACCGAAACTGAATTTTGTTTATACGACGATCCGATGCACGATAACTGCTCGCTGAATCAATTCGATCCCGTGGTGCAGAACGGCGTAGCCTAGAAGATTCTTCAGACCTACGAAAGAAAATAATAATTGTTATACAGAATATCTAGAAATTGTTTATATATAAATAAAAAATAAAAATAATTGAAATTTAAAAATAATCATAATAATCCATAAAATTCTTAATTTTTAATAGTTTATATTTATTATAAATTTTTTTACATATATAGAAATTTGTTAAACGTCTTTATTATATACTAATAATTTTTAAACATTTATAAGTATAAAAAATATTTGTTAGACGTTTTTAAATATATAAAAATATTTTTAAACTTTTTATTATATATAAATATTATTTAAAAGTTTTTTTTTATATAAAAAATTTTGTTAAACTTTTTTAAAAATATAAGAATATTTTTAGACGTTTCTATTTATATATAAAATTTTATTACACGTTTATAAATATAAAAATATATTTTCTAAACGTTTTTAAATATATAAATATTTTAAACTTTATTAAATATTAAAAATATTTTAGAATTTTATTTATAAATATTTTTTGAAAACCTTTTCATATATATAAAAATATTTATTAAACGTTTTTAAATATATAAAAAACATTTAAACGATTTATTATATAAAAATATTTTTTTTTAACTTTTTATTATATATAAAAATTTGGTAAACGGTTTTATATATAGAATGTGTTAAACGTTTTTAAATATATATATAAAAACTAAACATTTTTAAAACACCAAAAAAGTTTTATAAAATATTATAAAATTTATTAATTATTGTGAGAATCTACCATATAATTCCTAAAACAATATAAACCACAATCTAAACAAAATCAAACATATAATTCCTAAAACTATTCATCTCATCCTAAATCCTTGAATTCAAAACCTAAAATCCACAAATCTAACAATCAAAACATAAATAAACCAAGTTAAAAGGGAGTTTAAATGACTTACATGATGGTGGATTAGATTAAGGAGATTGTGGAAGAGATTTAGGTTGGATCCGCTGAATTAGAGAGAGAGAATCAGAGAGGCGGAGAGATTTGTAGAGAGAGAGAGAGAAAAAAAATGAGCAGGAAGAAAAAGTCTCGGATTATGTATAAAAAACGATGGACATGGTTTCATCGAAAATTCGTTGGTTTGTGCTTTACGCGGTTCGCGAAATTTATTTGGCGGTTTCGTTTCCCAGGTAAATGAAAATTTCCGACGAAATAATTCATGTTCGTCGGAATTCTATCGAAATATTTAAGAAAAGTGAAAAATCAAGTTATGAGGCAAAGAATATGCTCCATTTGTTGGAATCCGTCAAAAATTTCCTAAGACTTTATTTTTGGGGTTTCCAAAAAACAATCTAATGATCAAATACAAATATTTGATAATATGTAGATGATTTATAAGAGGTCTAACTATAAAAATGTTTATAGAACTCGATATTACACAAAATCAATATTGTAATATTAGGTTGCCGTAATTTGTTTTTTTTTAACTTCAAAAAATTGAACGGCTGTGCAATAATATCCTATTGCACACATATTTTTGATATTGTAGGTATTATTTTTTTTCATTTATATTGATTATTTGAAATAAAAAAACATTTATTCGTCGAAAACCCGTCGGTTATTTCCGACTGAATACCGACGATCGCTTGATTTTCGTCAGAATGTCGTTGGAACATTTTATAGATTTCCAACGAATGATAAACCCCAAATCAAAATCCCAACTATATTATTTTCATAGGAATTTTGTCAGAATATTCCGACTGAATTCTAACAATTTTTATCTTAAGGATTTTTATCTTATTGAATGAAATTTATATATATGTTCATATTTATTTTTGATATTTACACTTCAAAAACTTATAAAAAGAACTCCAATAACTTATACAAAAAGACCGACAATAATATTTCTTTTCAACATATATTTAAAAAAACTCCAATAACTTATGAAAAATACATATATGATTAGGCAAATCTACTCAGAATCTGTAGAATCTTTGTCAACACTCCAACCTCAACATCTGACTCCGAGTGCACGATAGCATCATCTCCAAACTCTGTAAAATCGACAACTAGTTTAACATTTGCTAAATCTTCAACTGGACTCACGTTTCAGGTAGAATTTGGTTGTAATGAGTCATTTTCAGAACTTCCATGTACTCATCCTCTCGGGTTGATTGACGTTACAATGATCCAATGATGGTCTCTGTACGTAATTTGAGGGGAATTGATGTAGCAAACCTATATAATTAAAGTTGAGGTATTAGTAATATGTAAAATGATAATATTATATTGTTGAACCATTATGAATAAATTGACATACCTGATCAGCTTGTGGAGCAAGAATCAAAGGATCATAATAATGAAGTTAACTTCGGGAATGAACCGATGTAACACCAAATGCGTCAGTTTTCACCCCTTGATCTGGAGTGTTGTCATACCAATCACAACATAATACAATACACCATAATCCAACCATGCCGGGATACTGAATTTCCAAAATATCTTTTATGTTGCCGTAGTACACATCATCATGGGATGAGACGAAACATCAGCATCATAAGTTTTCCTAGAATAGTCCTCCCTTGTGAATGCATATCCTCGAGTAAAACAATTTAAATATGATTTGACCACATAGTTTGGTCCCCGCACAAATTCGCGTATCCAATCATCGAACGCTTCACTTCTGGCCAAACCTTCAGTCATCTATAAATAAAAAGCATGTTAGTTCTTTTACCAGCGATAAGTTATTTCATTAAATATATAACTGATTTTTGAACACACTCACATAATTAAGAAGCCATCCGGCAAAACCTTTATGTTTGAGTTGTTCAAGCTCCTCTTCTGTGGCGTGTCTATAAGTCAACCGCAACTCTGCCATATAATTACTATACAAAAAGATGTCATTAATCTGAAAGAAAACTTATTGAATAATCTGTAAATATTTACCTCTCATATTGTAGAACATCTTTACAGTTGGTGAGAAAATATGTTTGCAAATGAGCGTGCTCCCTCTCAGTAAGTCTTCGCTTCTTTGATTTTCCACTAAGTAGTCAAATTTCCCTGAAGATTTTTGGGATGTAAATATAATACGTGCCCTTTTCCCTTCGTCATCATGCTGAGAAGGTCTTCGGTTTTTTGTCCGCACTTCTGATGGAAAGTAGTTTTCAGCAAAGTTTGAAGTTTATTCATTGATGTTTCAACGGATCACGGGTATGTTAGCCTTAAAAATACTAATTATATCTATGGTGACTGATCTAGTGCATAAATTGCAGAAGAAATCACTTATCCTTGCATACATATAAAGAAAAAAAATTCCATAAGTACATATATAAGCATAATAAATTAATATGACAACCAATTTAAAATGTTAAAATATAAGTTATCTGCAATTGCTTCATGAACATTATGTAGCAATAATACTGAAAAAAACAAACGGAAGGAGGCTCTGCATCATTATATGACAATCGCAGCTCTTCAAGCCAGTAAACTTTCCTTCACTTTTATCGATGTAGTTATGCAAATTTGATGCATAACCGTATGAAAATGTCACTTTATCTGTAATCCAATCAAAGAACTCTTCTTTTGCAGCTGCATCCAGTCGGTATATGGGAAAATGATCCATACAGTTCTCATCAACGTGAAGTTCTGAACGAACAAAAATATCGACTAAATCCAGTTTTGACTTCAAATTATCCTTCGTTTTACCCTGGATGTTAAGGATTTTGTTCATCAGATTGTCGAAAAATTTCTTCTCAATATGCATGACATCTAAATTATGCCGCAATAGATGATTCTTTCAGTATGACAAATCCTAGAAAATATTCCTTTTGTGCCAATTGTGTAGTTCTCCAATTTCATGTCCACCTACGTCTGGTGTCCTTGCTGAACCAAAATCCCTTAACTGTTTCCACAAATCTTCCCCACTTAATTCTCCAACTGGCTTGTCACAAACCTTCTTGTTCTTCGTAAAAAAATTCCTACTCTTACGATATGGATGATCGGGTGGTAGAAATTTTCCGTGAAATTCAAACCAACACGTTTTCCTTCCAAGTTTTAGTTGAAAGCATCTGTTCTATCTTGAAAATATGGACATGATAGCCTCCCATGTGTTTTCCATCCATATAACATACCATATGCTTGAAAATCACTTACTGTCCACGTAAGAACTGTCCGCATCTAAAAGTTTTCTTTGCACAAAATTTCGTATGTCTCAGCACCATACGTCCATAGTTGTTGCAACTCATATATTAGTGGCTGAAGAAACACATCAACTGTTCTCTTAGGACGATTTAGCCTGGGGAGGAGAATGTAGAGAAACAAAAAATCTCGTCGCATGCACAAATTGGGCGGCAAATTTGTACGGTGTCACAATCACTGGCCATAGAGAATATTGTCTTCAATGCTTTCCAAATGGGTAGAAACCATCAATACATAATCCAAGATAGACATTTTTTCTCTCATGGGCGACTTTTGGATATGTTGATTGAAAATGTTCCATGCTTTTGCATCTGAAGGATGTTTAATCTGACCATCTGTGGAGTGCTCTGCATGCCATCTCATTGGTTGGGTCGTGCTTTCGGACTGATACAACCTCTTCAATCTTTCCATCAAAGGCAAATACAACATCCTTTTGAATGACATCGAAACTCTTCCCCTCGTATCCTGATAACTAGGTTTCCCACAAAATTTGCATTTATCCAGGTTCTCATCCGCTCTCCAATAGATCATGCAGTTGTCGATGAATACATCAATCACCTCATATGGTACACCAAGATTCATCACAAGTTTCTGAACCTCATAGTATGAACTCGGTGCAAGATTATCCTCTGGTAGAGCACCTCTAACAAAATCAACAATCGCATCCACACATTCTTCAGCCAAATTATAGTTTGTCTTAATACCCATCAATCTAGTTGCAGATGATAAGGGTGAATGACCATCTCTACAAAATTTGTAAAAAAGTTGTTTTCCTGCATCTAACATGTCAAAAAATCTCATAGATTCTGCATTGGATTCTTCCCCTCTATAATGATCGTTTACCACCTTATCAGTACCTACACCATAATCTAAATCCGTTCTTGGTTCTTCTAACCTATCAATAGGATGAGGTTCACTAGTACTACCATATTCATAACCAATTTTCCCATGAAGATGCCAAACCTTATAATTATGTGTAAACCCTTCATATAAAAGTGAATCCAAACATCCCATTTTTTAAAAAAACTACTATTATTGCAGGAAGAGCAAGGACATCATATCATACCGGTATTTTCTTCTGGTTGTTGTTGAAAGAGCCCCATGAATTCGCCAATACCTTCTATGTATACTTTCGTAAGCAAATTAGTGTTTGGATCCAAATGAGGTTTATCCATCCACGATAATAATTTCCAAAAGACATGATTTTTTTCCCGGATTTGTCGTGGCTGAAGAGAGTGAAGAGAGAATGACTAGTGAATGAGGGGATCTCGTATTTATAAAAGAAAGTTGTCGACACTTTCAATAGATTCCCGATCGAATTTCGACGGAAAAATAAAGTTTCGTCAGTAATTTAAATACATGAAACGGCTATAAAATGGTCATATATTTTGTCAGCATTTTTAAGAATTGTCATCGGAAATTTGTCGGAAAGTTGATTTTTTCAGAATATTAGCAACTGTCAACATATTCATCGGAAATTCGTCTGAAATGTATGACGAATCGACAAACGTTAAAAATTCAAACAATTTTAAATAGTCGTATAACGGTTATATATTTCCCTCGCTATTTTTTTGGATTTGCGTTGAAAATTTCCGACGACGTAGTTTTCATCGAAATTTTGTTGTAAATTACCGATGTAATTCCGAAAAATCTTAATATCATAAGGTCGTCGGTATTGCATCGGAACTCAGTCAGAAAAGTCTGACAAATTTTTCCGTCATTTGGAACTTCTTTCAGAATTTACCTAGTTTTCTTGTAGTGATATTTATATATATATTCCTAAAATAGAGAAATTTTATTATGAGATGAGTTTATCCAATGTATTTTCTATACTTTAAAGAAAAATATAATGAATGATATTTCAATCTCTATATTTAGAGACAAAATAGAGTATCTCTGTATTCTTCAATAAAAGTGGAGAAACTCTATTATAAAATCATACATTAGAAAGGTTTACATACATAAGATAATTTCTATATTTTAAGGGAAATATATAAATAAATATATAGGTGTGTTGGTGAACTGAAAAGAAAAAGAATTAGAAATGATCCTAGTTGTTTAACCAATGGAAAACATTAGATCAACATTTTTATCATGTAATTTTGTGGTAATGAGACTGTTAATACCTTACGCAGTTTGATACTACTTTTATTCTTGTAACCACAAGTATATATGTGCATGATGAAGACCATCTTCCTGAATCTCCATTGTGTGAATAGTTGTTTATTAAAATAACTTGTTAGCTAAAGTTTTGTGTGACTAAAACTCAAAATAAATAATAAATTGTATTGGTGTATGTTGAAATAGAGATGAAAAAGGCACAATCATTAAGAAGTTTTTGTGATTTCATTTCAAATATACAATAGTCAATATTGTATGTATAATATTTATCTATTTATTTAAATCCTAAGCTTCACTCCCCCAAAACACCACCCCTAAAAGCTAAACTATAAATCTTAATTATTTAATTCTATGGTATAAATTTCTATTTACATATTTAATGAAATCTTATTTGATCATATTGACCCTTGAAGACTAGATTTTTAAGTTTTTAGGTCATCTTAGAGAATTTTCTACCTTTTATAATAAAAACAATATTTATCTTTACATCAAATAAGAGAAAATTCATTCCTCTTTATAATTTATTATTTTTCAAATAGCTTCTCATTTTATTTTTATTAAACTGATTTAGTTTTAAATAAGTTTCAGGGTTCATTGTTTCTTGATACGACTTATCCATTATTACAACTTAACTAAAGAATTATAAGAAAAAATACTACATAGTGAAAACAGAATATGTAATAAAATGATGCATGAAATTCAATTTTTTTTTCCAAACACATATTAACATCAGTTACGGCGATAATAATAATAATAATAATAATAATAATAATAATAATAATAATAATAATAATAATAATAATAATAATAATAATAATACTAATAATAATAATAAATTTTTAATAATTTTTTAATAACCAAACACTTAAAAATATATCAAATGTGTCTTTGATTTTCATATGACAAATACATGTAAAATCCAAACATGATAACATCCTAATTTTCTTATGATTATTCATGAAGAATGTGCAAAAACGGTTCCAAAACAATTTTAGAAGAATAGTAGTAACAACATTTTTTTAAATTTATATAAAGGGAATGAAAAAAAAGAGACATTTAATTAAATTAAAATAATATAAAATAAGAAAAATACAACATTCATACATTATAAATTTAAAATATCACTTGAATCTAAGTAGTTTGTCTTTATAAAAAAATGATTGTCGCTTGTTTCTTCTTACTTTTGTTCTTCTCATTCTTTGCGTTTGTTGTTTCCACAATTCATATCTACAAAAATTGACTAAGCTAGAAAAGCAAAAAATCATGTATTAATTTACATTATATAATAAATCTACCAAACATAATATAGAGTACATTTTCTTTTATGTGTTTATGAATCTATAAAACTTTTATTAGAAGATTTGATTTCTTCTTTTAAAATTTTATCTCAAATAAATAAGCTTTGCACGTAATTAACTCCACATATTTTACAAAACTTGTTTATTTGAGATAAAAGTTCAAGGAGAAATCCAATCTTAGTTATCTAGAGCATGACTGATTTTTCCTCTACCACCCGCAAACGCAGATTTTGCGGTTGATAGTGGTTGTTGGCATTTTGCAACAGTTACATAGAACTCTATAAATGCCTCAAACCACTCTAAGCCTCATAAATTCAAAAGTTCGTTTCAACTAGCGTTTGTAGTTACAAACGGTTGCGGAAGGGAAAAAATTATTTTTAAAACAAAAATAGATAAAGATAAAATAATTTTTAATTAAAATTTTAAAATTTACATAATATAGATAATATATATATTATATTTTAATTTATATTATAAAATTTTTAAATACAATATTTTCTATAATTTTTAAAAACTTAATAGTAATTTATAAATATATTTTTTTATATTTACTACAAAATATGATTTTTAATATTCTTATAATTATATAAATGTAAATATTATTAATTTATTATTTAACCGCTGATACATTTCATAATTAACCACTCATAAATAAGCATTCCGTAAACGCACCAATTTTTAGCCGCAGTACCAGTCGTACAAATTTTTTAATAACGCTTAAAACTACAAACTCAAAACTGCAAACGCCCACAACCGTAGATCAACAACCGACGTAGTTACACCAGTCAGGCCTTAGTAGTTGCTTTAGTATATAAAGCTTACTTATTTAGTAGTAGTCTCTGGATTATCTTCATCAAATATAACAAAAGTTGAAGAATCATTTCCATCATCTACTATTACTTCTATTTTGAAACTGAAAAATGATTTAGTTTTAAACTTTAATAATAGATCAATATGCATTGATATATTTACTTATTTGTAACCATATATTGATAATATATTTATTTATTTGTAAATATATATTACTTTTAAACTTATAGATCAATATATATTGATTTTATAAAATATATTTTTTTTGTTAACATTGGTTAATTATGTTATTACGAACAATGAGAAATATTTAATAGAGGCTTCTACAACCGTAACTTCTACATGCTTTATAAAGATTCACGTCTGGCTACACTAAGTCAAACAATACTTTTTATATAACGCTGAAAATCTCTTCTAAGCATTATCTCCAATAAATTGATAATTCACTTTCTCTGGAACTCGAAACCTACATATCCTAATGTAAAAACATTAACCCTTAGTCAGGGTACTGAACCAATGGGGCTTCCAGATAAAATTAGTTACTTATAAGAAAAATAATTATTAATATAATTCTCTTTTGTCTAGGATTTTTTTTTAAAAGGAAAAATTACTTCTACAATTCGTTTTCTGTAAGATTATTACTAAATAATCTCTTGTCACTTTGGATATAATAATTTATTTTTAAAGATTTTTTAAACTACTGTTTTTCTTTTATAATCTCTTTTTTCAAGATTTTTAAAAAGAAAAACTAGGATTTATTAAAAAGGAAATTTACTTTCATATAGATTTTATAATTTTGTTGTAGGATTTATAAAAGGAAAATTAATTTCAATATTTTATAAAATTATTACATATTTAAGAATTTTGTAACACTTTTCATAATCTTACAATATTTACTGCCATGTGTCACGGTCATATTAGTTAGAAACTTTAAGAACCAAGGTTTTTAATTTTATTATTTTTTAAAAAGGTAAGATTATCTAATAATTGTATATTTATAAGCAAATCACTATTAAATATATATATATATGAAAAATCTAGTGTTGTAATTACTGCTGTTTATAAGAAAATTATTAATCTTAAGCCAATGTCTACTGATATTTGTAATTATCTTAAACCAATATTTTTTATTTAACCTTGCAAAAGCTTTTGTAAAAAGGAACTAGCCTTTGACCCACGCGCCCGCGCGGGTGTTATTTTTGTGAATGTCTAATATTTTAAATAATTTGTTTGATATAATTGTATATATGACTTGAACTTAATATTAAATATCCATTATCCAATTCGGGAACCCATCCGCTTTCGAAAAACGGATATTCAGAGATCTTGATAGTGATTTTACGGATTCGATTGATCCAAGTAGAAATTCAGATAGTAAAATTTTATGTCTGGATATCCGGATATTAAATATTTAATTATAGTTATCTATGTATATTACATATACTTTTATATAAATACTAAAATTTTAATTTTATTAAAATTTAATAATTTTTAAGCTTTTCTAAATAATATTTTTAAATAAACTAAATAGATGGTTAATAGTTAGTTTTTAATTTATATTTAATTAAAAAAATACATGTCCGGATATCTGCGTGTATTCGGATTTTTAGTCAGAATATCATAACCCCAAATATCTGGATTCAGATAACAATTTTACGAATCTGAAGAATGCATATCTAAATCCTTATATCCTAGAATACCCCAAATATTCAATCCGTCCTAGACCTAACTGCGTATTATATGGTGATTAATTTTTATAAATTTATAAATACATAAGTTATTCTTATTAGATATATATCGTACAAATGATAATACATTGTATTTGTTTATATATATAACCATTTATAAGAAATATTAGTATGTATTTTAGTCATTAATTTGTTATGGAAAGTTAAATTTTGTTATTGTAAATGAATAAGTTCAAATTATAATCGAAATTATTAACATTATTTTTTTTATAGTTCAAATGTAGTTGGTAGCTTATAGGAATAAGAATAAAAATAAAACTAATTTAATG
Organism: Moricandia moricandioides; assembly: GCA_905132885.1. Taxonomy (NCBI): domain Eukaryota; kingdom Viridiplantae; phylum Streptophyta; class Magnoliopsida; order Brassicales; family Brassicaceae; genus Moricandia; species Moricandia moricandioides. The sequence continues at coordinate 87,485 of CAJHQQ010001008.1, read as the reverse complement.
CTATATATATGTATAATTCTGTTTTTATTATAAAAATTTCGAAAATACATATACACTTTTTTATGAAGTCTTCAATTTCAATGACAAAAATTGCTAATGGGCTTAGCCCATATTTATTTTTTTCTTGTTAAAAATCAATGTTTAGATGTTTGGATGCAGCGATAATATTAGTGGTATTCTTTGTAAATATTAGGTAAAATTAAAAATAAGGGTTATTTTTTATTTGTACTTCAGTTTTAATAGATTAAATAGAGAAATTGCTAAAAATAACATAAGTTAAGTACAACTTTGCAAAAATACACACTATCAAAAATATATTAATATTTGAGTTTACACTTTAGCGATTATTGTTTAGGGTTTAGACAGTGTTAAAAGGGTGATGTTGAGTTTCTAATTTTTTTTATAAATTTTTTTAAAAATTATGTAAGTCTATTTTCATCAAAAAATTAAGGTATTTTTGAAAATTGTCATTTACTAAAGGTAAATTTGCAAAGTGTTATCAAACTTGTGGTAGAATTGCAATTTCCCCAAAGGAATATTACCATTAAAATAAAATTATAAGAATTATTTTTAAAATTATCTTTGGTTTAATATTTAAAAAGAAAATACTATTAAATGATTTTAAGAAAAAAACATTCTTTTAAATATTTCAATTTTAAATAAATTTATCTTAAAAATATTATATGTATTTCATAATTATCTTAGACCCACATTTTTTAAAAAAATATCATTATTAAATAGTTATTTATTTGAAAACAAATTGAAGAGTTTTTTTTAAGACTTTTAAAACGAAAACTAATTTTTTAAAAGGGAAATTCAGTTCTACCACAAATTTGATATCATTTTTGAAATTTACTATTAATGAATGACTATTTTCAAAAATACCTTAAAGTTAAAGAAAATTTCAGTTTTCCCACAAGTCTGATACCACTTTTAAAATTTACCAGTACTGAATGACTATTTTCAAAAATACCATAAATTTAGACTAAACTAGTTTTTCTAGTTATTTATAAAGCATTTAAAAACTCAACCTCACCCCTTTAACACTAAACTTAAACAATAATCACTAAATTGTAAACCCAAATTTTAATATATATTTGATTGAGGGTATTTTTGAAAAGTGGTATTTAACTTGTGGTATTCTTAGCAATTTCTCTTAAATTTATGATGAAAATATACTTTTTTTTTACATATTTATAAAAAAAATTAGAAACTCACCCCAGCCCTTTAACACTAAACAATAATCACTAAAGTGCAAACTCAAATGTTAATATATTTTTTATTGAGGGTATTTTTGAAAAGTGGTATTTAATTTCTGGTATTTTTAGCAATTTCTCTTAATTATGATGAAAATAGACTTAATTAATTATTCAAAATATTTATAAAAAAATTAGAAAATTAAACCCACTCTTTTAACACTAAACCCTATACAGTAATCAATAAAGTGTAAACTCAAATGTTACTATATTTTTGATTGAGCGTATTTTTGAAAAGTGGTATTTAACTTGTGGTATTCTTAGCAATTTTTCCTTTTTTTTTAGTTTAATTTTTATTAAAAAATATTATTTGACATATGTCACAATCTTAAATATATAATTTTCATGTCCTGATTATTAACATGAAAAACTTTATTTAAACTAGGTCGTTTTCCGCGCTATGCACGGATATTGGCTTTTAAAATTATGATAAATTTTGGCATGTATACCAAATACTACGAAAGTATTCTGAATTTACAAATTCTTTATAACCTTTTTCTAGAATCTAACATATAGAATAAGATGGAGAAGAGATACATTGAATTTGGTTGTTTAAATGTTACATGTTTTATTTTAGCCTTTTTAAAAACTATAATGAAATTGTGTTTTAGTAGCTTGCCAAAATACCAATATTGAGTTCAGAATACATAGATAATTTGGTAGACATCAAAATGCTGCTCTTAGCTAGGTTTATTGATGATCATCGTTTGAGTCCTAAATGCCTTTTTGCTTGAACTTATGTATTAAACTTTTAAAATGAAAACTAATTTAAAGGGGAAATTTCAGTTTTACCACAAGTTTGATACCACTTTTCAAATTTACCATTACTAAATGACTATTTTCAAAATACCATAAATTTATGAAGAAAATAGAATAAACTAGTTTTTCTAATTATTTATAAAACATTTAAAAACTCAACCCCACCCCTTTAACAATAAACCTAAACATTAATCACTAAATTTTAAACCTAAATGTTAATATATTTTTGATTAAGGGTATTTTTGAAAAGTGGTATTTAACTTGTCGTATTTAACTTGTGGTATTCTTAGCAATTTCTCTTATATTTATGATGAAAATAGACTTAATTAAAATTTCTTACATCTTTATAAAAAATTAGAAACTCAACCTCACCCAGTAACACTAGACAATAATCACTAAAGTGTAAACCCAAATGTTAATATATTTTTTATTGAGGGTATTTTTTGAAAAGTTGTATTTAACTTGTGGTATTCTTAGCAATATCTCTTAAATTTATGATGAAAATAGACTTAATTAATTTTTCTAAATATTTATTAAAATTTTGAAACTTAGCCCCACTCTTTTAACCCTAAACCATAAACAATAATCACTAAAGTGTAAACTCAAATGTTACTATATTTTCGATTGAGTGTATTTTTGAAAAGTGGTATTTAACTTGTGGTATTCTTAGCAATTTTTTTTTAGTTTAATTTTTATTAAAAAAAAAATTATTATTTGACATATGTCACAATCTTAAATATATAATTTTCATGTCCTGATTATTAACATGAAAACTAAACTTTATATAAACTAGGTCGTTTTCTGTGCTATGCACGGATATTGGTTTTAAAATTATGATAAATTTTGGCATGTATACCAAATACTATCAAAGTATTCTGAATTTATAAATTCTTTATAACCTTTTTTAGAATCGAACATATAGTATAAGAGGGAGAAGAGATACATTGAATTTGGTTGTTTAAATGTTACATGTTTTGTTTTAGCCTTTTTAAAAACTATAATGAAATTGTTTTTTAATAGCTTGCAAAAATACCAATATTGAGTTCATAATACATAGATAATTTGGTAGACACCAAAATGCTGCTCTTAGCTAGGTTTATTGATGATCATCCTTTGAGTCATATAGGCCGTTTTGCTCGAACTTATGTATGAAACTTTAAAAACGAAGACTAATTTTTTGAAGGGGAAATTTCAGTTCTACCACAAGTTTGATACCACTTTTGAAATTTACCATTAACGAATGACTATTTTTAAAAATATCTTAAAGTTAAAGAAAATTTCAGTTTTATCACAAGTTTGATACCACTTTTCAAATTTACCATTACTTAATAACTATTTTCAAAAATACCACAAATTTATGATGAAAATAGACTAAACTAGTTTTTTTAATTATTTATAAAACATTTAAAAACTCAACCCCACCCTTTTAACACTAAACCTAAAAAATAATCACTAAATTGTAAACCCAAATGTTAATATATTTTTGGTTGAGGGTATTTTTGAAAAGTGGTATTTAAATTGTGGTATTCTTAGAAATTTCTCTTAAAATTTATGATAAAAATAGACTTAATTAATTTTCAACATATTTATAAAAAAAATTAGAAACTCAACCCACCCCTTTAACAATAAACAATAATTACTAAAGAGTAAATCCAAATGTTAATATATTTTTGATTGGGGGTATTTTTGAAAAGTGGTATTTAACTTATGGTATTCTTAGAAATTTCTCTTAAATTTATGATGAAAATAGACTTAATTAATTTTTCTAAATATTTATAAAAAAATTAGAAAATTAACCCCACCCCTTTAATACTAAACCCTAAACAATAATCACTAAAGTGTAAATCTAAATGTTATTGTATTTTTGATTAAGCGTATTTTTGAAAAGTAGTATTTAACTTGTGATATTCTTAGCAATTTTTCCTTTTATTTTTATTTTTTTAGTTTAATGTTTATTAAAAAATTATTATTTGACATATGTCACAATCTTAAATATATAATTTTCATGTCCTGGTTATTAACATGAAAACTAAACTTGATATAAACTAGGTCGTTTTCCGCGCATGTGCACGGATATTGGCTTTTAAAATTATGCTAAATTTTGGTATGTATACCAAATACTGTGAAAGTATTCTGAATTTATAAATTCTCTATAACCTATTTTTAGAATCTAACATATAGTATAAGAGGGAGAAGAGATACATTGAATTTGGTTGTTTAAATGTTACATGTTTTATTTTAGCCTTTTTAAAAACTATAATGAAATTGTGTTTTAGTAGCTTGCCAAAATACCAATATTGAGTTCAGAATACATAGTTAATTTGGTAGACACCAAAATGCTGCTCTTAGCTAGGTTTATTGATGATCATCCTTTGAGTCGTATAGGCCTTTTTGCTCGAACTTATGTATTAAACTTTATTTTTTCCTACCATTGAAATCTTTGATGATCCTTATTGTGTTGCATACTATTTTTTTGTTTGCTATATATACATGTGTTTCCTTACACTACAAGAAAACAATTAATTAGCGAGCGCCGTTTTCGTGATTATTTCCTCGTAAAAGAGTTTTTCCGAGGAAATAACCACGAAACGGTAAACCTCGTGCCATGTTCGTCGTAAAAATTCTTTCCTCGCTAAATCCACGTAAGTTTATGAGGAAATGTTTCCTCGTAAAGTCGGGCCTACATTTCCTCATAAAAGTCACGCAATATATCCACGTACAATACACGCTAACATTTCCTTGCTAATGACACGTAAAACTTTCCTCGTAACACACTCGCTAATATTTCCTCGTGAAATACACGTAAATATTTCCTCGTAAGACACTCGTTAATCTTCGTCGTAACATCCACGTAAATGATTCCTCGTAAAGCCCACAATAAATTTCGTAGTTAATTCCACGTAGAGTTAACGAGTAATTATCTTCGAAACCTATTTTTTTGCATTGATAATTTAAATAAATATAAAAAAATATAAAAAATATTTTTTTGAAATAAAATTAAGTTAATAGAAGAGAACGAAAATATTTTATAATATGGACAAGATAATCTCCCATGTGTAGTCCATCCAGACAACATCCCATATGCAGGAAAGTCACTTATCGTCCACAGAAGCATTGCTCGCATCGTAAAATTAGTTTTCGTTGAACAATCATACGTCCTCACCCCTGTTGACCACAAATATTTCAACTCTTTTATCAGTGGTTGTAGAAAAACATCGAGAGATCTTCTTGGATGCTTCAGACGAGGTATTAATATGGTCATGAATAGAAACTCTCGTCGCATGCACATCTCTGGTTTCAGGTTGTATGGCGTAAGAAAGACTGGCCACAATGAATATTGTCTGCCTGACATTCCAAATGGACCAAATCCATATGTACATAATCCAAGATACACATTCTGGCTATTGCTAGCGAAATCTGGATGTACATTGTTAAAATGTTTTCAAGCTCTTGCATCTGGTGGATGAGTCATCTCCCCCTCCGTCTGAGTATGCTCGGCATGCCATCTCATCCCTCCGACAGTCTCCTCAGATTGGTACAATCTTTTCAATATGTCTGTAAATGGTAGGTACCACATCCTTTGGTACGGTACCCTATTACGCCCTCGTCCTTGTGGTTTGAATCGTGGATTCTTGCAGAATCGACATTCTTCTAACTTCTCATCATCTCCCCAGTAAATCATGCAATTTTTGATGCAAACGTTTATCATCTCCGAAGGCAACCCAAGACTATAAACCAATTTCTGGATCTCATAATAAGAATCAGCAGACACATTGTCCTCCGGCAAATACTCTTTAAACAAGTCTGCCCAAGCATCCATGCAATTTTCAGGTAGATTGTGATCGGTTTTAATATTCATCATTCTAGCAGCCAACGACAATTTAGAGAGACATTCTCTACAACCACTGTAAATTGGTTGATTCGCAGCATCTAACGTTTCATAAAACTTTTTTTGCATCTATGTTAGGTTCTTTAGCTTCATCATGAGCTACAAATGCATCATCTACTATATCATGAACCCTATCATAATTTTGAATTGGTAGATGAAATTTTTCCTCGAGTGCTTAATTTTTACTTGTTGCCTTTCCGACAAGGACAAAACATCTTACCGCTTTCTTGCGTGAGCGGTGTAGAATCTGCTTGATGCATAAATGTCTCCAGCCCTTCGAGATATTCTTTCGTCACTCTCCCGTTACCATCTCTGTGTGTATACATCCACCTCCGCAACTCGAAAATATTTCCATCTCCGGACATTTTCTCGAGTGCTTAATTTTGAATTGTTGCATTTCTGACAAGGACAGAACATCTTACCGCTTTCTTGCGTGAGCGCTGTAGAATCTGCTTGATGCATAAATGTCTCCAGCCCTTCGAGATATTCTTTCGTCACTCTCCCATTACCATCTCTGTGTGTATACATCCACCTCCGCAACTCGAAAATATTTCCATCTCCGGACATTTTTTTCTTTCACGTTTTAAATTTTTTTCTCTCTTTTACGTTTTCATTTTTTTGAGTATCTTTCATTTGAAACTCAAACAACATATTTATAGGAAAATTTTGAATTGGTAGATCAAATTTTTTCCTCGAATTTACGAGGAAAGTTGGTAGGTATACACCCAAAAACAAACATGTTTACAACTAAAAAGCCGTAGGCCTCGTTGTTTCCTCGGTAAATGGTTTCCTCGTAAAGTCCACGTAAACTTAGCGAGAAGTTTATGAGGAAATTCATTATGCCATGCAATATTCTCACTAAGTAACGTCGGTTTTACAAGGAAGCCTGTTTCTCGTTTATTCACGAGGATTCTACGAGTTTTGAGACTTTCCTCGTAATTTCTTCGTAAAGGACATGTAAGTTTACGAGGTCCCTTTTTCCTCGTTAAATTTCGTAGTTAATAAATTGTTTTCTTGTAGCGTTAATGAAACAGAAAGTGCTATATATAAGATAACTAACGGTTTTCCTTCAAAATAAAATTAAACAAATATTTTAATGATGAATTCAGAGGTTTAAAAGTATTTTTTTTCCTTAACAATTGATATCCTGAGAATTTAATATTTATGATAAATATTATTGCATTTTTCTATCTTCTAATTACATAACTAATAATTAGCGATGCATGTTCTTATTCAACCAAATTGGAATACGCTTGTTGCTGCAAAATGGAACTCTTCAAAAGGAGCTGCGTTAATATTCCTATATTTACTCAGACTGATACATTGTAGTAAATTGCATCAATGCATCGATGATAGTAGATAACAAAACTGATCAAAGATTGGTTCTCATCGTTCAATTGCTTATTTATTTCAGGAGAATTTCTAGCTTCTTTGTCTTTGAGTTCACGGTTAAAGTCCTTAACCAACCTGTCATGTAATACATGGTAGATCAAAATATAGAAATGACTGAATCATGTTTCAAAATTCATTTGGTCACAACTCATCTCATTTATTTTCAATTAGAAAAGAAAAAGAAAGTTGGCATCACAATTATGAAAAGTTATAATACACCAAAAAGCAAATCACAAAAATGCAGAGTTTACAAACTTAGTCGTAAACATGTGTAATTGACCAAAAAACATGTGTGTATATACATATACATGCAATATAAATGTAATATAAATGTATGAACATTTTGGTGTGGAACGACTTGGGATCTAATAAAGAGAACCATATAAGGTTCTATGAAGTGAAAACAAATAACACCAATTAAGCAAGTTGTTTGTACTGAAAGAAGCCAAAGCTTTCAGGGGCAATAACACAAAGCAAGAGGTGAGGAAAAACTGAAAAGGGTTGGATAATGCAGATATGTAATGGATTTGTGGACTCTAACATTGCTTTTTTTTTGCCAAGTCTAGCGTGCTTGAATTTCTTCTGGACGTCATTATCTTGGATTGGTACGCTAGCATCACCAGAAGCTCCTGCGATGCATGTTGAAGCTTTGGAAGTCTCGAATACTTAACCTGCTCCTGAATTTTCACTAACCTCATCGACTGTTTCAGCTAGGATTTCTACTGGTGCTGTTAGAGCTAGCAAGACATACAAACTTTGTCACAGTTATTATATGTCTTTTGGCTGTGAAGTTGTATCGAGACTTCCACCCTAAAACTTGTATGCCCTATAGTATCCACCATACATTATGGTATTAACATCTCATGGTGGCCACCAATGTCTCTATTAGCCTGTCATATACAACACAGTGGATACTATAGGACAGGGCAGACACACAAGTTTTAGGGTGGAAGTCTACAGGTAATTGTAAATAATCTTGCAGTTAAAAATATTATATATGAATATGCGACCTCACCATAGTTGTCAATCAGCTTAGAGGCATGCCTTTTAGTTACCTCAGGCCCAACGTCACCAAGAATGAAATTGCCTTGTTGTCATTTAGCAGACAGAGATCTCAGCATTGTATCTGAAGTTCAAAAAAAAAAACTGCTAACAAAAGCCGAAAGGAATGTGAAAGATGAGGTGAGTAACTCATTTTGCAACTTCAGTCTCGTTTTAGATGCATCAAGGAGTTGGGCCCTCTGTAAAACATAGGTAATGTATTATTTATGGGTGAACAACACCTTACCAATTACCTCAACTGGATTCTGCTTAAGAAAGGCGAAGATCTCCCCAATAGTAAGAGTCTCAAACTTGTAGATCTTTGTCGCATTGACAGTCACAGATAGGGTTAGCTTCGCCTCCAACCTCTTTATTGGAGAGTCTCAACATGGACAACTAATCAGTTGGAGTTTGGAAAATACTAAATGCATTCAACAGATATACCCACCAAGTTAGGTCGTCAATGGTGGGTTACACATCATTGTCTGTGAAAACTCTAGATGACGACAATGAACTCACAACTCTAGATGACGGAAACGTTGTCTGTTGGTTTTGGGAGATAATGTTAAAACATGTACGTAACAAATTTATGATACTCACAACATTATTATCATCAAAATTCAGCTCAACATTGTAGAGAAACCCAACAATCTTTTCAATAATATTTTCTTTAAAGCATATAGAGGTAAGAAGTAACATTCCAACTCCACAAAATAAAGTCATGAATATATTTTCCCATGAGCAAGACTAAGAATATTAGTAGAACATAGAACTTATCCGTCAACAAAAAATCAGACATCATCATCTGTCAATCGTGGAAAATTAAAAAAAAAGGATACCATTTTTCAAAACATTGGAGATTCGAATGAATCAGCGTCTGAAAGATTTCATTCAAAGAACTATTATAAGAGAAACGGAAATCAACTTTGAAGGGAGACTGTGTTAATGTAAGATAACCAAGCTATGCGATGTAGAACACATAGTAGTACATGGTTAATCAATTCCAAGAAATACGATTATATTTATTCTTTCAAAAGCTCATACACGTTCTTCTTAAAAGCAATAAATCAAACAAGCTCAAGACAAACTTCGACTTGTTTGCTAGTCTTACTCGTTCAGAGACCTAAGATAGACTCTGAACCACCTAAGCCCTTAACCCCTACATGCTTTGCTTCTCCTTTTTCGGACGTACAAAAATCTATATTGCTAAAAGCTCTCTCTCTGTGTTGACCGGCAACACAGTGCCACGACTCCCTTTTATATATCTTTAGAGAAGCCCTAGATCTAATCTATCTACCCAATGGAAAATTTCCATTTCTTTTACTTTAGCGAATAAGCCAATCTTCCTTTTCTCTTTAGATCGATTGCTTCTTCTCCAAGTCTTCCTTTAATATTCCTCTTCATTAAATCTTCCTTTAATGGATCGGTCTTGACATGTGCTTCTCACGATCCGTCTCTCTGATGTAGTAGTCTATGTCGCACTTCATGAACTACTTCTGCTCTGCTACATCATCGTCCTCACCATACATCTTCAGTCTCCCCCTTTTTAATTTGTTGTCTCACAAGTACCTGAAATAGAAGACAAGAGCAACCACAACAACACCAGTATATATGCCTAAGAGTTATTTCAACCACATCAAGACAATTAAGAACATACTTATATTATCCTTAAAAAAATGGGTCCAAGCAATTCAATACATATTATCAAAAGATAGCATATACAAATGCTCCCCCCATAAACTTAGCCAGTCTAAAAACACGGATAACAAATAATTGCAACAAGTGGTGCAATTTGAAATAACATAAGCATAAAACCAGAGCAGACACGACAAAGCTCCCCCACAATCTTGGTCTTCTGCATCTCAGTCCTCTTCTTCTCCCCCTGCTTGTGAGCACACGGATTAAAAACAACAGGAACATCAATACTTCATAAAGAGAGACTGATACTAACCTGCTACAGTACTCTGAATATCCTGAACGATCTCAGCTAAAGCCTGAAGAGCTCGAGTTGTGTCCTGTAGTGCCACTTGCAGATCAACCCTGGTGAGTGGTCCCTGAGGTATGGAAACTTATCCAAGCTCATAAACAGATACTCGGCGTGGTCCAGTTCTGGAGCTAGGTGTAGCAGTCCGTGGAGCAGGAGTTGGAGCAGGAGATGGCTGACGTGTTGTCCGAGCAGAGCTTCTCTTCGTTTCAGCTTTGGCTGATGCCTTTCCTTTAGCTACTCGCTGCTCATAGATCTCACCCACTCGTTTATCCTTTTTGTATGCGATAGGACGTTCAAGCTTGTCGCTGGTGTAAGATGGAACCGCATGCTGCGCTTGGAGAAGTCCCATGATCAACCGAGGGAAGATCAACCAACGTGCATCATTGCGCTGAATAACTCCAAGGTTGATGATCTGTTTGAACATCATCTTACTCAAATCAACACGAACTCCATGAGCCATCTTGTAGATCATTATTGCCCTCTCAATAAATACGTGAGTCTTGTGAGTTGAGGGGATCCAGTTGTAAGCAGCAATAATCATCAGGGCTCCATAGCACGGTGTGATATCTGCTGTGGTAAGACCATCCCATTCTTTCCTTGTGTCTCTAGTGATGAACGATGCCAAGTCAGTTATTGAAGCTTCGTCCAAAGCCGTCTCTGCATCCTCTTCTTCATCTATGAGTGGCTCCCAGTCTAAGGCACTGTTGATGATGGCAGGTGAGAAATTGTACGCATGCCCTCTTACTGAGACAGTCATTTCTTCAGCATCTGCTTCGTTTTTCCTACTTGGCAATCCAGCATAAAACTCAGCTACAACTTGCTCAACATAAACACCAAGAGAAGAGACATTTGATTCCATTGAACCCTTCTTAATGACCGCTAAGTACCCCCACTGATCAGCTTCCTTCATATATACTGTTCGTTTAGCAATTACCTTACGCTTTAAGAACTGATCATACCTTTTCTTGAGAGGACTTGGCATTGCTTCAGCGCTCTGGTCACCGGACTTCTTTGATCTCACCCGAGCTGAAACTCCTGCTCCCTTAGCTAAATATGGAGACTTGGCTGCATCTTCTGGTGTAAGGAACTGAGATTGGGTTGGTGTACTAGTTTCCCTTGTCTTTCTCTGTTTCCCAGAACGCAACCCTAGCCGCTTCAGCACCCTTTTCTTTCTTTCTTCCTTCACTGAGACTTCTTCTGAATCAGATCCCAATGTCACAACATCATCTTTGGGTTCGTCATCCACCTTTTCGGCTGCTTCAGACTCTGCTTCACTCAGAGCTTTCTCCGTGTCTACAAGCACCAGAGGCAGAGCAGACTCATCCTTATCTTCCGGCGATTAATCTCTAATTGAAGCATCTGGCACGACAACACTTGAAGATTCCTTATGCAGCTTCGGATCTGCTACAAGTTCTTTAGAAGATGAATCTATTTCAAGACCAGGAGTCCTTTCATCACTCTCCTCCGATTGACCTTTCTCATTCGCAGTGTTGAAAGACCGAGCTCCTCGGTGACTTCAGGAAGAGCTGTAGACACCGGCAGATCGTTTCTTGGCGGAGGCGATTCAGGTTCGCATCAGAGAGTGACTTTTGACTTGCTTTAGCCTCTGCATGCTTCTCTACCTTGGATGATTCGCCTTGTTGAGCTGAGTTCTTGGCTTTTCCCATTGTAGAGGTTGGTTTCTTTGCTTGATTTGCGAGAGAGATGAAGAGAGGCTGAGAGATTGAGATTCTGAAGCACGATGGAGATTTTTTAGGGTTTGTGACCCATTACTTCCTTTAACTGAATAAAACTGAATCAACTTTTCTGATATTGCACATCTAGTCCCTGACTTTTTATCCTCTCCTTTGTATACCTACAACATTTAATTTATCTCATCCAAATACACAAGCAGTAGGCACATTCGTGAATTAATGTTGTATCATCAGACTTTCAAGATAGTAATAAAACACGAGTCACAACTCACAATTGGCTGATTCAAGATTAATATAAAGCATTAGATCAGTTTATTTACCATTTATGTGATGTGCTTCATGAGTTGACTCAGTGCTTGATTCAGGCTGCACATATAACTCTTTCTAGATTTTATACTTTGGTGCAATCGATTGTCTTTTTATCGTTAGCTTTCACATTGTTCTGCCTTCATCAATACTGCTGGTTTTCATTCTTTATTCTCGCACTGTGAAACCTCTGTTGTTTCCCATCATGAATCTATCAACTTTTTTTTCCCTTTTTTTTTATTGAGCATCTTTCTGAAACATTGCTGGCTCTTTTTATTGAGATGGGGGGGGGGGGGGGGGCGGAGCTACAGATTGACGTGAAACCTGTACCATCACAGTATTGACGACATACCAAGCAACTCTTTTTCACAGTGTTCTCGGGTTCCAAAACCAATATGAATCATATGTACATCCCGAATCAGCACCTGCACTACTCTCTTCACAACTTGACTCAACAATCAAGGTTACACACACCAATTGCATTTCTTTGTGTGACAAAGCGATTAAATTCAAGAGATTTAGTAAATATATCAGCCAATTGCAAATCATTAACTACATGTTCGATTACTACCTAATTGTCTTTAACTAATTCTCTGATGAAGTGGTGTCTGATGTCAATGTGCTTTGTCCTTGAATGTTGGACCGGATTACTTGAGATATTAATTGCACTTTTGTTGTCAAAATACACAAGAAAGGGACCTGAGTGCATTCCATAATCAGCTGACATCTGCTTCATCCAGATAAGTTGTGAGCAGCAGCTACCCATGGCAATGTATTTTGCTTCTGCCGTAAAGAGTGATACAAAGTTTTGCTTCTTGCTCAACCACGAGATAAGATTGTTGCCAAGAAAAAACATCCTCCGTTGGTACTTTTCTTGTCATCAGCACATCCTGCCCAATCCGCATCATAATACCCCACCAAGTTCTTGTTGGAATTCTTTGAGTAATACACACCCAAACTCTTCGTTCCTTTGACATACTTGATGATTCGCTTTACTGCTTTCAAGTGAGATACCTTAGGCTTGGCTTGATATCTTGCACACACACCAACACTGAATGATAAATCTGGTCGACTAGCAGTCAAGTATAACAGACTACCAATCATCCCTTGATAGAGCTTAGCATCCACATCTTCTCCAGCTTCATCTCGTGCAAGTTTCAGTGATATACTCATAGTGTCTTTGAAACTTTGGAGTTCTCCAGACCAAACCGTTTTACCAAACTGTTAGCATACGCACTCTGAGAGATGAAAACACCTTTCTCTGAATGAGATACTTGAAGTCCAAGAAAATACTTCAATTCGCCACACATACTCATTTCAAACTCTTGAGTCATATCCTGTACAAACTCATCAACCAGCTTTTGTGACGTCCCTCCAAAGATAATATCATCCACATAGATTTGGATAATAATTATATCCTTCTCCACTTGTTTGAAGAATAGCGTCTTGTCTATACTCCCTCTAATGTACTCAGCTTCCAACAAAAATCATGTGAGTCTTTCATACCATGCACGAGGTGCTTGCTTCAACCCATATAGAGCTTTCTTCAGCCGATAGACATAGTCTTGATGCACTGGATCTTCAAATCCCTTAGGTTTCTCAACATAAACTTCCTCCTGAAGTACTCCATTAAGAAAAGCACTTTTCACATCCATTTGATACACTTTGAAGTTTAGTATGCACGCCATCCCCAGAAACAACCGAATGGATTCCAATCTTGCAACCAAAGCAAATGTCTCTTCAAAGTCTACTCCTTCAATCTGTGACTATCCCTGAGCCATAAGTCTTGCCTTGTTGCGAACCACTTCTCCATGCTCATCAGTCTTGTTCTTGAAGATCCATTTTTTTCCAACCACGTTTACTCCTTCAGGTCGAGCAACAAGTTCCCACACATCATTCCTAGTGAACTGCTCAAGTTTCTCCTCCACTTAGACAATCCAATATTCATCACGAAGTGCTTCAGTGTGTGTCTTTGGTTCAATTGATGAGACAAAGCATGCGAACTGCACCATTTCTCTGAAATTGATGACTTTTCCACGAGTATTCCGTCCTTCTTCAATGCCTCCAATCACGTCTGACTTCTAGTGATTACGATGAACTTGCTGAGTCACCGGTTGAGGTAATGTATATGCCGTTGGACCTTCCTCAATCGTTTCTTTAGTAGCTATTGTTGAGTCATCTTCATCAGACTCCAAATCTCCTCCTACAACCACTGACATATCGTCAAACACAACATTAACTGATTCCACAATCGTTTATGCCGCTTATTGTAGACCCGGTAAGCTGAACTAGACTGTGCATAACCTAGAAAAAATCCCTTGTCACTTCTTGAGTCAAATTTCCCGAGGTAGTCCTTGTCATTCAATATGTAGCACCTGCATCCAAAAACATGAAAGTAACCAAGGTTAAGAGTTTTTCCTGTCCACATTTCATAAGGAGTCTTCGTTGTCCCTTTTCTGACATACACACGGTTGATTGTGTAACAAGCCGAGTTGAGTGCCTCAGCCCAGAATGTTTTGGCTATCTTGTTACCATGAAACATTGCCCTTCCCATCTCCTGTAGAGTCCTATTCTTCCTTTCCAGCACTCCATTATGTTGAGGTGTCCTTGGTGCCGCAAACTGGTGAGCTATTCCTTTTGATTTAAGGAAGGTAGTCATGACTTCATTCTCAAACTCACCACCATGATCACTGCGTATCTTCTTGATCCCTCCTTTTTCATTTATGAGTTGGAGAGCCCAGATTCTGAAACTCTCAGGAGCTTCTGACTTTTCCCTGAGAAACCTCACCCACGTGAATCTGGTGTAGTCATCTACAAGCGCGAACACATATCTCTTTCCTCCGATGCTTTCTGTTTGCATAGGACCCATGAGATCCATGTTAACTAGATCCAAAGGTGCCTTTGCTTGAACATCCGGTACCTTCTTGTGTTGTATTTTGACTTGTTTTCCCTCACTGCATGCACCACACACCATCTTGTCATCGATCTTGAGTTTGGGTACTCCTCGAACCATGTCGTTGCGGACTAGATTCGTCATATTACTGAAGTTCATATGCCCCAATCGTCGATGCCAAATCAAAATTTTCTTGAGCTGATAGACATTTAACCTTCTTCTCCCACATGTAGCAGTTGTTGCCGGATCTGACACCTTGTAGTACTGTCACCCCATACTGGTTTATAGCACGACAATCAATTGCTGAGAAACTCACCGTAAGTCCATCATCACACAGCTGACTTATGCTTATCAGGTTAGCTTTCAATCCTTTGACAAAGTAAACGTTGACCAGTCTAGGTACTTCTGAACTACATGTTGTGTCTTTGCCTTGAATGACTCCACAGCCTCCATCTCCAAAGGTTACTTTTCCTCCTTTTACTTTAGACACTTTGTCTAGATACTCAATGTTTCCCGTCATGTGTCTAGAACAACCACTGTCGAAGTACCACGGTTCATCAGATTCTGAATCACTTGAAACTCGCGCCATATTACATCGAAAGGTACTTCTTGTTTCAGTCACTGCCTTAGGATACATGTCAGTTTTCTTCATCCATACTCGAGACGTCTTACCAATTCCCCAAAACTTGTGTTGTCTCCAAACTTGGTTGATCCGTTCTAGATACTTGTAACAATACTTCTTGTAGTGACCAACCTTCTCACAGAAGAAACATCCGCTGACTTGAGTTGGGGTACTTTGTGTCTTGACTTCTTCAACATGTGCAAATCCTCCAAACACAAAACGTGTTGTACCCGTTGAGCTACTGTGCCTTCCAGTGTAGCCAAGTCCTATGGTAGAGTTTTCAGTTCTGCCACTGCTCAGAATCTTGTCAAGTTGTTTAGTTCCCGTGAGCATCTTGATCTTTCGATATTGTTGATCCAGTTCAGCTTGAAGATCAGTCACTTTCTTCCTCTCAGCAAGTACTTCTTCTCTAAGTTCATTAGCTTGTTTCGCCATAATCAACTTCTCTTTGATCAAATTCACACTCTCCTTGGCTAACTCTGCCTCCTTGTTGAGGTCATCCCTTAGAACTCGTACTTTCAGCTTCTAGTCTCGCCTTCTCTTTGATTAACACACGATTCTCCGTGCCCAACTTCACTAGAGTTTCTCGAACTTCCTTGTAGCTTTCATCGAGCTCGTTCTCTTGTTCAGCGTCACTCTTAGATCCTGAGTCACACTCTACTATTCCCAGAAATGCCACGAAGTTATTCACTTCCTCTTCACTTTCGTTGTCTGAGTCGCTGTCATTGATTCCTATCATTGACTTTTCTGGTTTTCTCTTTCCATTAGACTCACACTCAACTTGAGTGTGTCCATATCCTTTGCAGTTATGACACTGGAGATCTCTTCTCTTCACTGTAGGACACTCAGTTCGAAAGGCACCATACCCATTGCATTCGTAGCACTTAGCGTCATTCTTCTTGTAGTTCTTATCTGGTTCAGATGTCTTCCTTCCTGAACCAAACTTCTTCTGTCCATTCTCCACCTTTCGTAGAGCTCGATCAAACCTTCTGACCAAGAGGCCCACTGGATCATTGTCCTCCATCTGATCCTTCTCAACTGATGCAAGAGCAATTCCTTTCTCCTTCTTCCCACCGGACACTTCCATCTCATGCGCTTGTAGCATCCCAACTACTTCATCAAATGTCATCTCACCGGTGTTACAGGAGACACTCATAGCTGCCTTGTTTGCCATGAACTTTGACGGCAAGCACCTCAGGAACTTCTTCACGAGTTTTTTCTCTTTGTATTTCTTCCCAAGTGTGAGTGCTTCTTGCGCCAGTGAGCTGATCTTTGAGCTGAAATCTCCAACCGATTCATTCTCTTCCATCTTTAGCTCTTCAAACCTAGTTGCAAGCATATCCTTCCTAGAACTTTGGAATTTCAGAGTTCCTTCAAAGTGCCTCTGCAGAATATCCCATGCATCCTTCGCTGCCTCACACCCTTGAATCAGTTCAAGCTGCATTCTTGCCACGCTGCAGTGTATGACAGTTAGTGCACGAGCATTGAACTTCGCCATCTTGTTCTCATCGTCAGTCCAGAATTCTTCCAGCTTTGGAACATCTTTCCCATCATCGCCTCTTGCAACAGGTGACTTCCAACCATATTCCACAGCCTTCCACGCCAGTGGGTCAATACCCTTGATTGTAGCCTTCATACGCGCCTTCCAAAAACCATAGTTTCCTACTTCAAGGATCACCTTGGAATTCGTCACCAACTCGCGATAGCTATCCATCTTACTCCGCAGGATCCTACCTGTTTAAGATAAACAAAGTACAAATACCTGCTCTGATACCAATTGTTAATGTAAGATAAGCAAGCTATGCGATGTAGAACACACAATAGTACATGGTTAATCAATTCCAAGAAATACGACTATATTTATTCTTTCAAAAGCTCATACACGTTCTTCTTAAAAGCATTAAATCAAACAAGCTCAAGACAAACCTCGACTTGTTTGCTAGTCTTACTCGTTCAGAGACCTAAGACAGACTCTGAACCACCTAAGCCCTTAACCCCTAGATGCTTTGTTTCTCCTTCTTTGGACGTACAAAACTCTCTATTGCTAAAAGCTCTCTCTCTGTGTTGACCGGCAACACAGTGCCACGACTCCCTTTTATATATCTTTAGAGAAGCCCTAGATCTAATCTATTTACCCAATGGAAACTTTTCATTTCTTTTACTTTAGCGAATAAGCCAATCTTCCTTTTCTCTTTAGATCGATTGCTTCTTCTCCAAGTCTTCCTTTAATATGCCTCTTCATTAAATCTTCCTTTAATGCATCGGTCTTGACACGTGCTTCTCACGATCCGTCTCTCTGATGTAGTAGTCCATGTCGCACTTCATGAACTACTTCTGCTCTGTTACATCATCGTCTTCACCATACATCTTCAGACTGTTTGCCAAGGAAAATGGAACTAAAGGGGTCTCCCTAGCTATCTAATAAGTGCATACAAAAATCATGGTAGCTATGGGATAAGAAGGGAATTGGTTACCTCCAACGCGTTTAGTGTTAACGGTTGTTGCTAAAACTATAGCATGAGTGGTGACACTTTGACTGGTCCCCGTGCAAAAGTTCATTGAAAGTGGCATAAACTTTAATCATGAACTAGATTTTAACCCGCGCTTTCAAAGCGCATATTTGTTTTTGGAAAAAAATGTTAGTTGATATTTTTTTAACAAAAATTGATATTCATATCTATGTTAAAAATAGATATTCAATATTTTCATATAAGATTCGGACCCGCGGTTGAATTTTAAATCATGTGATCCATATATATCGAGTTCAAATTTAATGAAAAATTTGTTAATTAAAATTCTGATAAAATCCAGTAATAATTTAAACAATTATCATTAACATGTGAACTAATCCTGGTTGATCGATTAAAGCTCCAAAGAAAACTGATAATATTTCTAAAATTAAATTGTTATATACTTTTAAATTTTACATAAAATTGAAAAAAAAACTATTAGATTTGTAGTTGTTTGTACTTTGATGTTTTTTTTTACTATTCGAAAAATGAAAACTGATACTAGAGAAGATCAAAAAAATATTTAGATGACAATATTAGTTTGTTTTTGTTATTTATATTGTTTGAGAATAAGTTTAAAGATGTATAAGAAATATTTCAACATATTATTTGTTACTATTTTAAATATATAAATTTAAATCATTGGGGAAAATTAAGATATGTTAACAACCTATTGAAAAAAAAAATTGTTTGGTTGAATAAGTTAAAATCTGGAAAAATTAATGGTTGTTCCTCTAAAATAATTTCACCTTATTAAAAAAATATTAATGATCGCCTCATTTAAATTCTTAACATAAATAAGGAGATAATTTAGGGTAGTTTTGTTATAGATATAAATGCATTAGGCTTAAAAAAAATGTTGTAAAAGGTATTAATTATATTATATAGTATTTATAAATTTTTTTACCTAGAACCAAGTTGGGTCCAAATTTGTCCTTCTGTTTTAATAGTATTGATACATGCAAAGATCAGAGTTAATAAGAAACTGCATCTACTTACTCTTTCGGCTGCAAGTCAACCAAGACTCACCGAGTGATTCCCATCCTTTCACCAACATGTCGTTCATTGAGAGTCTGGCCATTGATCAGCTTCATGTGTCCAAAGACATGTAACAAAATCAGTGAAAGAAAAAGTTTTATGAAGGGTTTAAACCATCGTCAACTGTATCTATAATTTGCAAAGTTAATAGTATGAGAGAAACAAATATGCACATTACCTTACTAAGATTTGGTTGTGACAAAAGTGATTGGGATGCCCATATTTGGGGCCTTGCCTGGTTGATTTCTCCCTTTTGGTAGCCATTGACTGCATGGTGAATTAGACGAAGAGGAAGAGTTGGAATAAAGGAATAGAAGAGCGTCGGAATGAAGGTGTATGATGTAGAAAAAAAAAGAATAAAAGCTTATATAAAGTATAAGCATGAGGGAATGGCAAGAGTTGCATAGTTATCGGTTGTGAAAAAAGTAATGCGGCTTTATGACTCACAATTATAGATAACTCACAGTCATAAATAATGGTCGTCGAAGTTACACATGAGAGCAAGTGGAATTGATAAGGGCTGAGGTCACACTGACAGTGATGAGTAAGACGAAGAAGGAGATGGTGCTTGGGTTTACAGCAGATTTATGCCTCTACATGGACTTTTCCGCAAATGAATTTATATGGGTACTTCTTTAAAAAAGCCTTAGAGCATGATTATCCCAAAAACCCAAATAGAGCTATTATTATTATTATTATTATTATTATTATTATTATTATTATTATTATTATTATTATTATTATTATTATTATTATTATTATTATTATTATTATTATTATTATTATTATTATTATTATTATTATTATTATTATTATTTATTTGATTAAAAAAAATTAAAAACGAACAAATCGCGGGTCGGCACGTGTTAGTGGGCCCCCAAACATTGCAAGAACCATGGTAAAATGGGTTCTTAATTAGGGTGTTTAAGAAACTTGGTTTTGATTTTTAGTGGACACCACCCCTTAAGAACCCCCTAAAAGCTCCCTAAGAGCCCATTTTCAATCAGGCTTTGTATCAGAGCCCCCATTAATGGTGCACATAAAACATGTAATTGATGCTGAGATGTCATAATTATATTGGTGGATTTATTTTGTGGTGGATTGTCTAATTGAGCAAGGTGTTCCCCTTTTAATATTGTACTAGGTGGTTGCCCGCAATTTTGCGGGTAGTTATATTATATCAATTGGTTGAAGTGAAAACATGAAACATAAAATTTACTATACTATATGCGTTTGACAAATATTATAAAACAATCCATTTATACCAATATCATATTTATAATCATAATTTTATTACTAATCCGGAGAAAACAAAAAGAATGCAAAGGAGGAGGAAGAAAAAGAAAAGAAAAAGAGTAAATTGTAATGTAATGAATATAACACAATAATCATTACATCAAAAAAGAAAAACAAAAGAAAGAGAAGAATGAAGAGGAAGAAGAAAATATGAAAAATAAAAAATAACTACATATTATAACATATTATACTATGTCGTAAAAGTAAATAGTATAGTATAATATATATAATATCTGATACACAATTTCATGGTGGTTGTCGGAGGAAAACATTAGACATACTACAATTGGCATACTATGCTACACATTGTTGCATAGAATAGATAAGCAAAATGACGTATAGAAAGATACCAAATGTGTTGGACATGCGAAATGTAACCAAAATTAATCATAGTACAATCTCCAATTATCAACTGCGCTACTCAACCCAAACAAAAAGAAAACACCCAATCTACGAAACACAATAAGGGTCAAAACATATTATAATCTCTATTATCAACTGCACAAGTCAATCCAACCAAAAGGAAAACATCTAATCCACATAACAAAATAAGAGTAAAAAAAAATTACAATCCCTCGTTATCAACTGATTTAATCAACCCGAGAGAGAGAGAGAGAGAGAGAGAGAGAGAGAGAGAGAGAGAGAGAGAGAGAGAGAGAGAGAGAGAGAGAGAGAGAGAGAGAGAGAGAGAGAGAGAGAGAGAGAGAGAGAGAGAGAGAGAGAGAGAGAGAGAGAGAGAGAGAGAGAGAGAGAGAGAGAGAGAGAGAGAGAGAGAGAGAGAGAGAGAGAGAGAGAGAGAGAGAGAGAGAGAGAGTTAATTTCCCTATTTTAATTCATCTATTTATATTAATAGATGAATTAAGTACAAAATTCTTGATTAATATAAATTTAAAATTTACCATAAATTTTTTATGTTTTAAAATATAAAAATACTTTAATCATTTCTAAAAGTTATAAATAATATATGATATCACATTTTAATTTGAAAATGAATGGAATATTTTAAAATTATATATTTATGACTATTTCGCATTTATTTGACATATTTTTTAGAATATATATATATATATATAGTGAATGAGTGAGTTTAATTAATATTATTAGGTTTAGATTAATTAGTTTTCTAAAATCTATAATTTATTGTATTCACTACTCATATAAATATATTAAAAATTATTTTTATAATTTTTATGTAGTATCATATGTATTTATATGTATATTATCAACTTATATAATTTAATATATGATATTTAATTTATTTCTATAAATAAATTATGTTAATTTATCTATATTTAATATGTTTAGTCGTTTGTTTGGAAACGTAGATTATATTAGATAATTCTAAGATTAGTTTTCTTTTAAAAAATTTTATTAAATAAATAAAAAATAAAAAACCATTAACCAATCAAATTATAATAATTAATTGGAGAATCATTCTTCTAACAGCGATACTAAAGTGACTTCTTAAATTAATATATATTAATATATAGTAGGATATTGGATTCGTTAAACATCAATGGGCCGAGATTAAAGTAAATAGGCCCACATGGATCCTATACGGTTTACATAATAGAATTATTGCAACGCTAATCTAATATATTAGTATCGAGAGTAACGTTATAATAACCAAAGGCTCCGCCCATCTCTTTTCAAATTTTCAAATCACAGGCTCCTCCTTCCAAAAGGTCGGAACTGAGAGGAATCAAGGTCCGAATCTCTCCCGGGTTCTTGTAATTCAATCGGAGGTTGTCGACGATGTCGCTTCGTAACCAGAATCGCCATCCACGCAGTCCAAACGCCGTAAGCCTATCTTTTGCGTTCTTCGTTCACAAGCAAAACGTCGTCGTATATGTGTTTTGTTTTTGTTTCAGAGGAAGGAACCTCTCTTCAGCATACCTATTGACAGGCGAAGGAAAGTGGAGACCCAAAGAAGACAAGTGCTTTCCACAGTGAACAGACAAGATTTTACTACTGCCAACAGCGATGCGGGCAGCACTGATGAGTGTAGTAAAGTCGATTTCACAAAAGATGAAGTCTTGGCTTTGCTTAACGAGAGAGCAAAAGCTGGCAAGTTTGATACTAAGGTATTAGTTTAATTAATATGTTCATCATTCACTCTATAGATGTGCCCGTTTCACTGTAATAAAAGTTTGTTCTTTTCTATTACAGGGAAAGATTGAGCAGATGACTGATATAATCAGAAGACTTAAGGTCTGTGTTAGATGGTTCCAACAAGGGGATGAAACCCATGTCCGGGAGAAGGAAGATCTTCGTTCTTGTCTGGAATCTGCAGAGAAAAGATGTAGTGATAAAGGTGATTTAATTTCTTTCATTACCATTGTCCTCACATCACACTGAATATTGTTACTACTTATTTCCAGAGTTGGATGCAAAGACCAAAGAGGAAGAGCTACAAGGAACCATAGCAGAGATGAAGGAGAACATAAAGTCGCTACAAGAGAAGTTCTCAAAGGAGGAGCTGAGTAAACTGGTAAGGCATTTATATATTCATTGAGCAGCTAGCTTATCTTGAAGAGAATCTTTTGTGAAGTTTTGTTGGTTATGACTACTAGGATGCAATTCAAAATCACAGAAGAGAGAAGGAAAGCAGAGTTGCAGCTGAGAATCTTCGGGATTCTCTCGAAGCAGGGCTTGACAAAGCGAAAGAAGAGATAATGGCTGCCAAGCATAAGGTACAACAGCTTTTCTTTTGCGTCATTGTGTTAAGGTGTTTCATTTTAGCTCTTGGCATAATCTTCTAGCTGTTGTTGTGTTAAATGGATTGTTCTGATGTCTAGGAGATGACCCTTAAAGATATTAACACAAGGCTGCAAGAGTACAACACAAGTTTGCAGCAATATAACACCAAACTCCAGACTGATATTGAAGTAGTTCGAGAGGCACACACTCGTACTGAAAAGGAAAAGTCAAGTATACTGGAGAACCTGACTACACTAAGGGGTCACAGTAAATCATTGCAAGATCAACTAGCATCGAGCCGAGTAATTCTTCATCTACTACATACTTGCATCTTGCTTACCTGGATTAGTTAGTGAGTTTATATTTTCGCAATTTGTTTCTCTTCCCTTCTGTGGTCAAGGTTTCACAAGATGAAGCAGTGAAACAAAAAGAGTCATTGCTGATGGAAGTCAAGAATCTTCGAAGTGAGCTCCAACAAGTACGGGATGATCGTGATCACCACCTTGCACAGTCACAAAAGCTGGCAGATGAGATCCTTAAGTACAAGGAGAGTGTTGGAAAGTCATCTCATGAATTGGATATTTTGATAGCAAAATCAGGATCGTTGGAGGTTAGTTCAAAGTAGAACACTTTAACATCCGTGTCTTATATTCAGTAGTCTGAAAGTACCAAATCGTATGGTGAAGGAAACATGTGCGTTGCAAAAAGAGCGTATAAAAATGTTGGAGCAGGAATTAGCCTTTGCTAAGGAAAAGCTAAAGGTAGTGGTGTGATCAGCTTGTACTTTGAATTGGTGATTTGTTACCTTTTTATATTTATTTATTTGCTTTCTACAGATGGTAGATGCATCTATGTCTCTTACTATGACAGAATATGAGGAGCAAAAACAATGTATGCGTGAGTTGCAAGACCGCCTTGCAGACACTGAACATCAACTTTTTGAAGGAGAGCTGTTACGGAAGAAGCTTCATAACACCATTCTTGTAAGTTGTTTTTTCTTGTTTTTGTGGCAACATGTTAACTTCCAGCTATTTCTTATGTGCGCTAGCTAAGCAAGGCTTTTATTTTCAGGAACTGAAAGGAAATATACGCGTGTTTTGCCGTGTGCGTCCCTTGTTACCAGATGATGGAGGACGCCAAGAGGCCAGCGTTATTGCTTACCCTACATCATCTGAATCTCTGGGGAGAGGCATTGATGTGGTTCAAAGTGGTAAGGTTCAGTCACACACCTTATTTACTTTTTGTCAGTTAAGATAATTATGCCCTTCGTAGACATTAATTCGTTTGTCATGCCTTGTTTTCTATTTGTATCTTCAGGTAATAAACATCCTTTCACCTTTGACAAGGTGTTTGACCATGGAGCTTCTCAGGAGGAAGTATTCTTTGAAATATCTCAACTTGTACAAAGCGCATTGGATGGCTATAAGGTTTGTTATCTCACCATGGTTATTGTAGTTGTATCTGACTTTGTTGAAAACATTTTCTTAAATCTTTCTGGACATAGGTGTGTATATTTGCGTACGGCCAAACAGGTTCTGGTAAAACCTACACCATGATGGGGAGGCCCGAAACGCCAGAACAGAAAGGGCTGATCCCTCGATCACTTGAACAGATATTCAAAACGAGCCAGTCTCTTAGTGCACAAGGCTGGAAATACAAGATGCAGGTATATATATTTATTAATGCTCTAACATTTGTTTAGTGCTTTCATTGTTTTTTTATTTAAGTTTGTTCTCGTAGGTCTCAATGTTGGAGATCTACAATGAGTCCATCAGGGACTTGCTTACTACAAACCGAACAATTGCTATAGAGTCTGTACGAGCAGACAGTAATACTTCTGGAAGACAGTATGCAATCACACATGACGTGAATGGGAACACTCACGTTAGTGACCTGACAATTATAGATGTATGCAGCATTGGACAAATCTCCTCACTCTTGCAGCAGGCTGCTCAGAGCAGGTTTGTCTTCTGCTTTTTGAGAACATTGTATTCTTCTGTCACCATGATTTACGAAACTAAAGCATGTTCCGTTGCAGGTCTGTCGGTAAGACTCACATGAATGAGCAGTCATCAAGGAGTCACTTCGTGTTTACTCTTCGAATTTCTGGTGTGAATGAGGTTAATATCTCTGATTTTCTAGCTCCTTTTTGTGTGTTTTGATCTTCTTTAACATCAACCCTCCCTCCTATCCTATTCAGAGCACTGAACAGCAAGTACAAGGTGTTCTTAACCTAATAGATCTTGCTGGAAGTGAGCGACTCTCAAAGAGCGGAGCAACAGGAGAGCGGTTGAAGGAGACACAGGTTTTATGCTTGAGAGTTACAAGTCTTCCCATGAAGTATTTGCACTACTAACCCTCTTATGTTTCACCAGGCAATAAACAAAAGCTTGTCTGCTCTGAGTGATGTTATATTTGCACTGGCAAAGAAAGAGGATCATGTTCCTTTCAGAAACTCAAAGTTGACGTATCTGCTACAGGTTAGATAACATTGGCACTCCTGAATCACTCTGCACATATTGCGTTTTGTGTTCTAATGAAAGGAGAACCATTTTATTCAACAGCCATGTTTAGGAGGGGACTCGAAAACTTTGATGTTTGTCAACATATCACCGGATCCATCTTCTACAGGAGAGTCCCTTTGCTCTCTTCGGTTTGCTGCTAGAGTCAACGCATGTGAGATTGGAATACCTCGAAGACAGACTTCCTCAAAACTTATTGACAATCGCCTAAGTTACGGTTAAAGACTGGTGGTTTGAGGTTTTTTTAGAGGTTTGTAATATCTGATTGTGGTTTTGACATAGTTTCTTGATGATGTATGAAGCCCTTGAGTTCATATGAAGATTGATTGACTTACCTGTTCACGGTTTTATCGGTTGTGTGACCATATGCAGATTGTCTTAGAGGACATACAAACACTTCTTGTTCTGTTTCACATAGTTTAAACAGAACATTATTGGAAGTACTTGTTCCAGTAGATCTAAACTCAAGTTACAAGCACTAAGTAGAAAGAAAAAGTCAACGAGGATAAACAATAAATAGTGATGGAAGAATCATCATCGGACAAAGGCAAAGACTTGCTTGTCACAGATTGATCAGAAGCAGACACTCCTGGATAGGGATGTTAATATGGGCTCAACCTAACATGTGAAACAAATGGGTTGACCATAATTAGTCCTAAAGATTATAGTGTTTAAATTTAGCCTGTATGTTTTGGTTCACACAACTTCTATACATTATTTAATTATATATTGAAATTTTAAATTTGTTCGGTTATGCAAATTTTTTTTACTAAACCGCAAAATCGATTATTTTTACCAAAACTTCAAAACGAATTTTCTCACCAAAACCAAAAATTGAGTTTTCTCGTAAAACCTGCAAATAAGTTTTTTTTTCCAAAACTGCAAAATCGTGTTTTATCGCCAAAATCACAAAATCGAGTTTTGGGGTTAAAACCAAAAAATCGATTTTTTCGCCAAAATAGGAAAATCGAGATTTCCCGTCAAAGCTGAAAAATCAAGTTTTCCTGCCAAAACTAGAAAAAATAAGTTTTCTCTCAAAAATTCAAAAATTGAGTTTTCTCACCAAAACCAGAAAATCGAGTTTTCATGCTAACACCACAACATCGAGTTTTTTTTCCACCAAAACCGGAAAATGAGTTTTTCCGCAAAAAATGGGAAAACGAGTTTTCCTGACAAAACCGCAAAATCGAGTTTTTAGTGCCGCAAAATCAAGTGTTCAGTCTAAAACCATAAAATCGAGTTTTCTGCCAAAACTAGGAAAATGAGTTTTCCCGCCAAAACTGAGACAAAACAAGTTTTCCCGCAAAAAAAAATCAACTTTTCCTGCCAAAACCAAGAAAATGAATTCTTTTTCTGCCAAAACCAGAAAATAGTTTTCTCGACAAAACCGCAAGATTGAGTTTTTTGCCAAATCCAAAAGTTGTATCTTTTAAGAAGCTTAACCATTGAATCCTTTTATACTAAAATATTTTAATTATTCGATGATCTAAGATGAAACACATGTTCATTCATTAAAGAGTTGTGTCTTGTAAGAAAATTAACCATTGTACATTTTTCTTGAACCATTTCATGTTTAAAATTTGTATAGACTAAAAATATATAAAAGGTATCTTTTTTTCTCAACATAAAAGGTTGCTTTAAATCAGAAATATATTATTTAGGTTCGGTGAATGTGTTGCCAACCAATAGATATAAATGTGTCATGATCTAAAGGGTGTGAATTTGTCGTCAACTAAGAGGTACAAACGTGTTGTTATCTAAAATGTACGAAAGTCTAAAACGATAATGCATTATAAGTGAGTTTTGTACTATTGGATAAACGAGTAATGCTTTTGAAAAAAAATAGTGAAAATAAACTAAAACAAAAATAATAACAAAAATATTTTGCTAATATAGGAAATTACTGTTATGGGATCAATCTATTATCGGTACATTAATTAGTTTTCTTCAGATATTTATGAAGATAAAAGATATATGTTCAATGATTTCGACGTACGGAAGGCTGGATAGCATTATATAGATTGATTATTAACCCCTCATAAGTAAAAATAAATTACTACTCTTTCTTATTACTTATTCTATAATTTATTATTACTAACTTTTTGTTAAAAAGATTTATAAGAATATACTAGAATAAAACCCGCGTCATGCGCGGTTAAGTTTCATTTTTATAGTAAACATTTATTTTACTTTATATATTGTTTGAGTTTGTTGTTTCTACCTTCTAGAGAAATCGTATGTCGTCACAGAGCTCTGAATACTTAGTATAAGTATTTGTATATGAAGTGAAAGAGAGAAGTCTACACTAACTCTAACTTTAAATGTGTCACTTTGACCTACTAACTTTAACCTTAATTTTCCATCCAGTTTCATAGGGCTTGAGATCTTTTAGAAAATTAATTTTTATATGATCTATTTTGAATGTGTTTTTATGATTTTTAATTGAATATATTAGTAAATATATGATATGTTAAAAATTAGATTTAATATATATGATTCCATTTATAACTGATTAGTTTTTTAAAAAATTATAAACATTAACGAATGTAATATATTTGAATTGTTTATTAGATGTGATTTTATTTTCAAAATTCATTGTGGGTTGGTTTTGGATTAATGACTAAATTGATTTAAGTTGGTTAAACATATTTATGATAAATTACATGTATAAATAAATATGTTATATCATGTAATCTAAATGATTTAGATAAACATGTTTTTAATAGCCCAAAATTAAAATATAACACATAAAAAGCAAAATATGACTCAAATTTAATAGATTAGATATATTTTAATATCTTTTTATTTAACATATAAATAAATATTTCAAAGAATTCTAACAAAATCTTTTTCTTAATATACTTTGAAAATAATTATTTTAATTTGTAAATTATCAGTAAAATATAATTAAAATATTTTATATATTTTAAATTTTTTTTTTTAAAATCAAAATGAATTAATATTAATTTATAATTACATTTTAGTGATAATTATAATTTATATTAATTAATTACGAAAATAAAATTTAAAAAGATTCTAAAAAGATATTGTTAGAATTTTTTAAGAAAATTGCTTTTGATTAAGATATTAAAAATATTATAATTAAATTATGTATATTTTGATTAACTTTCTTATAGATGGTCCAAATAAAAATATCACACATAAAAAAGTCATAGGAATTTAATTTAATAGATTAGATAAATTGTCAGTAAATATAATTAAAATATTTTATATGTTTTAAAAAAATTGTTTTAAAATCAAAAATGAATTAATATTAATTTATAATTATATTTTAGTGATAATTATAATCTATATTAATTAATAACGAAAATAAAATTTAAAAAGATTCTAAAAAGATATTGTTAGAATTTTTTTTAGAAAATTTCTTTTGATTAAGATATTAAAGGATATTATAATTAAATTATGTATATTTTGATTAACTTTCTAATAGATGGTCCAAATAAAAATATCACACATAATAAAGTCATAGGACTCTAATTTAATAGATTAAATGATGTAATATTTGAAATTTAAAGTGAACATTACAATGGAACAATTGTGAATATTCAAAATATATTAATAAAATTAAAAAAAAAATTGTAACTTTTGATTGACATTGCAACTGTTAAAAACAAATTAATAACTACTAAAATGGACAATTGTAAATTTTTGCAATGGTTGGTGACCAAACCAATACACCTTTTAGTTTCTATGTAAAAAGTTGTGGATTGTGACAAAACATAACAAGGAAAAGTTTTAAAAATAGAAAATATCAATCTCACTTTTAAAACAAAACTAAAAGAGTTTTAAAACAAGTTTAAACCAGTTATGTGAAAATAATAAAATTTGGGAAAAATTTTAAAATTAGTGAGAAAGTATAAATCTCACTTTTAACTGATTGTTGCTAATGTGAATTTTCTGGAAAAAAAATACATTTACTGAAATTGTTACAGATAAATAACTATTAAAAATGTGCAAGATCATATTTTCCGAGTTGGCCCTCAAGAGGTCAAAAAAATCTAAAATGGACCCCTTGAAATATTATTTTCTTTTTAATTTAAATTTGAGTTGAAAACTAAGTAAATTGTCTACAAAACCTAAAAAGTTCAATTTATTGACCAATCCAACCAGCTAAATCCGAACCCAAACTCATATATCCAAACCCAATTCAAATATATTTATTTTTTAAATATTTTAAATTAATTTTATTAATTGTATTAGTTATACTAGTTATACAATTGTACTAGTTATAATAGTTGTACATTTGTACTAGTTATACAATAATAGTTGTACATTTGTACTAGTTGTATTAATTGTATTAATTATAGAATTGACATGGAAAGCTGAGCTTCTCACTCCGATGGAAAAAGGTGGCAGACAAATATGAACGGGACTTTGAGGCTGTCGTGTCCAAGAACATACCGCAGATCCATCGTATGATTCGTCGAGACCACCCACGAAGATATCACGCGGCCACAAAACGTCGACTTTAAAAAGGTCTGGCTCCAGAACTATGAATGATGTCCGTAAAACTTAGACACCACAACTATTACTCATTGTGTGGTTACACTTGATAAAGAATCAAGTAATGTTCATATTTCATCATACTCCATCTCTTACATCTGAATAGTGTTTGTAAAAACAATTAACCACACAACCAATAATAATCATTATCACCTATAATAAAATAAAATAATAGTTAAACACTGTAATGATATCAATTATATTAGTTATACATCTTACACTACTATATCCTAAAATAATACTTATTGTATCAGTTATACGAGTTTTAAAAAGCTTTCTAGTTATACACATGGTATAATTAACTTAGTGTTCATGATATTGTGATTAGTTTGTTTTCCATAATATTGTGTTTAAACTCTCTTTAAAATTATAATATTGTGTTTAACACTGTAGTGTGTTGTATTAGTCATACTAGATGTAAAATTTAATATGAAATAATTTGTTTTAATAGTTGTATTATTTGTACTAGTTGTACTATTGTCAAAAAAATGCATCTTCATATTTTGGTAAAATTGCTAAAAATGACTCAAAACTTGATTTCAAATGCAAAAGTGTATCCCAAATTCAATCAAATGCAAAAGTAACCCAATAAGCTAGTAAAAATACAATAAACTCCTTGTGAGCAAACAAAAAAACTGTATTCAATTTTACCAAAATAACCTTTTCGCGTGAGAAGATTTCTTAAGAAGTCTTCTGTGGGAAGACTTCCCTGTAAGTCTCCTCCAGAAGACTTCTCTAGAAGTCTTCTTTAAGAAGTCTTCCGTACGTCTTCCGTGAGTCGTCCGGTAGTCTTCCGAAAGTCTTCTCTGAGAAGACTTCCATGTACGTATTCTCCAGAAGTCTTCTCAAACAATAAATCCTAAAATTAATTTATAAAATTCATAAAAAATATTTATATAGAGGAAAAATAGAAATCATGTAACCACAAACATTTGTAAATAATGTAAATTTATATCAACTAAAATTGAATTGTTTTCAACCTAGATGAATTAATGTAGAATGAGTCATGGTATTCATTGGTTTAGGGTTTAGTAGCATATGTGATAGTATTGTAGGTAGTTTTAGGCGTAGATTTTGAAATCTATCTTCTTAACTTTTTGTTTTGAATTTGACGAATATGTGTTAATGATCCTCTAATAAGATGATTTTAAACACTTTCTAAGTTTATTTTATGTTTAAGGAAGTGTTTTTTGGTTAGTTAATTGATTTAGGGTTTCAGAAGACTTCCCGGGATGTCTTCTAACATATAATGCAGTAGAAGACTTCAAGGAAGACTTCACATAGACTCTACAATTTTACCGCTTGAATTTCACTGAAAATTCAAATTCCCGCCTAATGGCGAAGTCTTCTGGACGTCTTCCGTGAAGTCGTCCAGTAGTCTTCCGAAAGTCTTCTCTGAGAAGACTTCCATGTACGTATTCTCCAGAAGACTTCTCTGGAAGTCTTCTCAAACAATAAATCCTAAAAATAATTTATAAAATTCATAAAAAATATTTATGTAGAGGAAAAATAGAAATCATGTAACCACAAACATTTGTAAATAATGTAAATTTATATCAACTAAAATTGAATTGTTTTCAACCTAGATGAATTAATGTAGAATGAGTCATGGTATTCATTAGTTTAGGGTTTAGTAACATATGTGATAGTATTGTAGGTAGTTTTAGGCGTAGATTTTAAAATCTATCTTCTTAACTTTTTTTTTGAATTTGACGAATATGTGTTAGTGATCCTCTAATAAGATGATTTTAAACACTTTCTAAGTTTATTTTATGTTTAACGAAGTGTTTTTTGGTTAGTTAATTGATTTAGGGTTTCGGAAGACTTCCAGAAGACTTCCTGGGATGTCTTCTAACATATAATGCAGTAGAAGACTTCAAGGAAGACTTCACGGAATACTCCGAGAAGACTTCTCAAGAAGTCTTCCAAAACAAATTTACATTCAATTTGAAATTAACCGGAAAAAACCCAAATGTATTTAACCTAACCTGATAATTTACCGTACATATAAATAGTAGTTTTTAACTGTTTTTTTTTCACTTTTCGGTGTTTCAGAAAAAAAAAATTGGTGAAAACCCTAGCCTCCTCTTCTAAGGCGATTACTGTGACGATTTCCGACGAATCTCTTGCGACTACCGGTTCCTATTTATTTCAGATCTGAAACCGTTCGTTCGTTTCTCCCCTTGACTTCTTCCTCTATTTCTTTCCTTTCCGACCTCAAGTTGACCCATTTATCCGTAAGTCTCCTGGAAGTCTGCCGTAAATCTTCATGGAAATCACCCGTAAGTTTTCATGGAAGTCATTCGTAAGTGTTCATGGTAGTCATCCAAAAGAATTCATGGTAGTCATCCGGAAGACTTCATGGAAGTCATCCGAAAGACTTCATGGAAGTCATCCGGAAGACTTCATGGAAGTCATCCGGAAGACTTCATGGAAGCCATCCGGAAGACTTAATGGAAGCCATCCAAAGTGTTCCATGAAGTCATCCGGATGACTTCCATGAAGTCTTCCGTAAGTCTTTGGTAAGTCTTCCGTAAGTCTTTGGTAAGTCTTCCGTAAGTCTTCGGTAAGTCTTCCGAAGTCTTCCAAAGTCTTCATAGTCTGTATGTTAGTATAGAACTCTTGGTGTGTTTGTTTTATGTTTGAGATGTTGTTTTATCATTGTTTGCAGGCTATACAATGGAATTACCAGTACTCCCGAAGAGGTTGTTCACCTAGGGGAAGAGCCGATTCCAATGAAGAGCATTGGATATCATACTGATGACCCCAGATTACTTCCTGCCGTAAAGGATGCACTTCATGCTGATGAATGGGAGGAGCTGAAGAACTCTAGGTTGGGAGTCTTCATAAAGTTCTGGGAGTTGAACTTTGGTTGGGCGTCTAGGCTGGTTCACTATATGCTCTGTTTTCAGCTCGATGTCAAGAAGAAGTACGAGATGTGGAGTCTCATTGGTTCAGAGCCGGTGAGGTTTTCACTTATTGAGTTTGAACATCTCACCGGTCTTAACTGCGACTATGTTGAGCATGTGGATAATCCTCATGTAGGGCTAACAGAGGATTTGTATCAATTCTGGGAGTTGTTGGGTGTTGATATCGACTCTGGTCCAAGCTCCCAGCAAATAGTGGCGGCGTGTGGGAGATGTGAACAGTGGTCTCGGGATGACCGCATGAGGCTGGGATACCTAGCCATCTACACAGGATTCATTGAAGGAAGAAAGTCCACATCCGCTACACGGGCTAGTCCTGCCAGGCTAGTGATGAATCTTGAAGAGTTTGAGGCCTACCCATGGGGGAGATTGGCGTTTAAGATCCTTATGGACTCTGTGAAGGCTAAGAATTTGACAAAATCTTACACCATTGATGGATTTATTCAAGTACTCCAAGTCTGGATCTACTTCGCTCTGCCAGACTTTGCTGCGGAGTATGGAAAGCTCATACGAAACAAACCTAGTCCTCCTCTGCTGGCTTATAAGGGGCATAAAGGACGAAAATTTGTCAAAGAGGGTATCTGCACACAGGTATGTCTCAGTATCTAACTTGATACGGTAGTGATTATTGTCTCAGTATCTAAATTGATATTCATTACTTCCTGCAGACTCGTGTGGTGAACCTAGTGGTGAAGGAGCTTGGTGAATTGTTCCCGCAGTGGGACAATGATAACACCGATGGGGCAGTTGAGAACCTCGTGAATCTCATCTGTGGTGGTGAACGTAAGATGAAGTGGGCCAAAGAGTGCTGGCCAGACATTGGTACTAAGCCGTGGACCTAGGCCTGAGCGTTCGGGTACCCGTTTGGGTTCGGATCGGGTATTTCGAATTTTTGGGTTTTTGGATTTACACTCATAGGTCCCATTCTAATATTTTATTAGTACGGGTCAGGTTCGGATAATAACACTTCGGGTTTGGTTCAAAATTATATTGCATCGTAAAACCCATAAAGTAATCATATATCGTTCGAATTCGGGTTATATTGGTTCGGTTCGGATATATCCTAAGTGAAAAACAAAATTTTAAACAAAACGTAAAGATAAATACTTAAATTGAATAGAAATTAATCCTACACATAAAAGAATTGATAAAAATAAAATAAAATGTTAAATCAATCATGAAAACAAACATCATTTGTAAACAATATGCATTACTTTATAGTATAGAGTAGACTTGTTATTTTAACGAGCAAATTATAAAGTAATTATTTATAACTAGTTAGATATTTAAGGTCTTTATTTATATTTTAATAGTTATTGTATACATCATATGAAAATAAAAATTAAACTGAATATTTAAAATAATTATATATATTTAAAATATTTATATTGACTATTAATTTCAGATATTTCGGGTTACCCGTTCGGGTTCGGTTAATAACACTTCGGGTTCGAATATTTTTTATACCATCCTACAGGACCCGTTCGGGTATTTTTATATTTCGGGTCGGATAACGTGTCGGATTCCGGATTTTATGCCCAGGCCTACGTGGACCAATCTAAAGGTCATCATTGTCAAGGAGGAATCTCTTGAGCTTCCTTTCAAGGAAGAAAGAAGACCCTGGAAGAAACTTCGTACTGAGGCTCGTACTGAGTCTCGTACTGAGGCTCATTCTGAGGATCGTACTGAGGCACCTGCTCCTTCTGAAGCTCGTACTGAGGCTCCTTCTGTTTCGTGGAGTGGGCTTAAGAAAAAAGATCTTGAACAAAGTTTCAAAAACTTGACGAAAGTTATGACTGATGGGTTTGGGCAGTGCCTAAAGGAGATCAAGCTTCTTGCCGATAGGATTGAAGCTGTGGAGAAGAAGGTGGGAATCAACCACAATGAACTTCAACTCACAGTTTCAGAACCGGATAATACTGCGCACGAACTAGGGGTTAGTACTGAAATCTCTCCCAAAATCAAAAAGAAGAGGAATACTAAGAATAAGAAGTGAACTCGAATTTGTTTCATTTGTTGATTGGTACATTTGTTTCATTTGTTGATTGGATGGTACATTTGTTTCATTTGTTGATTGGTACATTTGTTTCATTTGTTGATTGGAACCTTTGGCTTGAACTCGAATTTGCAGAGTGAGAGTGTGAATGGGAAGAAATCAGGAAGTGTCAACAAAGACACTGACCAAAAACAAATGAGTAGCATCAATGCACCTCGGCTCCCGGAGGTGGAAAATCCAAGTGTTGTCATTATGGACAAAACTGAGCCAACTAAATCAGACTTGGATAGGGCGGAGGAGAGACGCCGGATAAAGAAAGATGCTACCATGGCATTCCTCAGGGGAAATAGTGAACGAGAGAGGAAGCTTGCTGCATCACAGCAGTCTCCTTATCAGGGCAACAACACATCCAAAGTGATCGTGCCGAACAAGAAGGCTGGTCTTGGCTATGATCCGTTTGCTCCCCTTGACAAGAATAAGAATAAGTTGCTTATTGAATTTTTGAAAAAAGATCTGTAAGTACTAATCTCCCACAGAACAGTAAGTTGGTTGTTGTTGTTTGTTGATCTAGTTTTGCTGTTTTCAGGAGTCATAGAATAGCTTTTGATAAAAGACCATCGGGGTTAAGTATGTGGTATTCCACCATCCGAACACCCCTAAAATGGCTCCACGACTCGGTAAGATTTTTAAGGTTTACTTGTGGAAGTCTTCTGGAAGTATTCTGGAAGTCTTCCGGAAGAAGTCTTCAGGAAGTCTTCCGGAAGAAGTCTTATGTAAGTCTTCTGGAAGTCTTATGTAAGTCTTCTGTAAGTCTTCCGGAA
This sequence comes from Moricandia moricandioides, assembly GCA_905132885.1. Lineage (NCBI taxonomy): Eukaryota > Viridiplantae > Streptophyta > Magnoliopsida > Brassicales > Brassicaceae > Moricandia > Moricandia moricandioides. The sequence continues at coordinate 51,312 of CAJHQQ010001008.1, read as the reverse complement.
GTGTTTCGGAAGTCTTCTGACTTGTTATGTCTTCTTGAAGTCTTATGCCTTGTTATGTTTTCAATGCAGCATATGGATGGTTATATCAATTTACTGAGGCAGCGGTTTCAGAGGCATCCAGAGCACTTTAGGAGCGAGAGGCTTTGCATTCTTGATCACGTGTTTAGCAGAATGTGGACGTTCAAGTACCCAGACTTTAAGAGATCAGAGCCCGATGCAAATGGGTTAGGAAGGATGCTCCCTGCAGGGAGTTGAGATTTTTATGCTGGTATACTACCCAGATTTTGCCAAACAAAGAAGGTTTGGAGATCGGATGTGGATGACATTTATGCGCTAGTGAACTTTAAAAATGATCACTGGATTGCTATTTGGGTGTCCATTCCAAACAGGCACATCACCATCTGGGACAACATTATAAACCATATTAGACATGCTCAACTCGCCGATTTAATGGAGCCTTTTGCCAAGATGCTACCTTATCTGCTTGTGGAATGTGCTGCCTCCGTCGAAGAGCGTGTGAAATACACACTAGAGCCATTCACATATGCAAGAGTGTCTGCCGGAGTACCTCAATGTCGTGCTGGTGATTGTGGTGTGTTCACCTTGAAATACATTGAGTGTCATGCTCTTGGAATGGAATCATTTCCTCCTGGCTTATCTGATAAGAACGTCAAGAGCATTAGGGAGAAGATGGCTACTGACCTATTTAATGAGACCCCTGACAACAATGGAGAAACCGATATTGAGGGCTTGGATATGTATGATTGAACTAATATTTTGTACATAATTCTAATTTTAATTCTAATCTTTTGTAACCTTGAACTAATCTTTTGTAACCTTGAACTAATATTTTGTACATAATTCTAATTCTAATGAACTTATTCAAACACAGTACATAAGACATAAGATAAGTTCATAAGACATAAGATAAGTTCATAAGACATAAGACATAAGACATCCAGACGACTTACAGACGAATTACAGACGACTTCAAGAAGACTTTAAGAAGATACCCTCCGGAAGACTTACAGGAGACATCCAGACGACTTACCGAAGACTTACAGACGACTTACAGACGACTTACAGACGACTTCAAGAAGACTTTAAGAAGATACCCTCCGGAAGACTTACAGAAGACATCCAGAAGACTTACCGAAGACTTACAAACGACTTCAAGAAGACTTTAAGAAGATACCCTCCAGAAGACTTACAGAAGACATCCAGACGACTTACCGAAGACTTACAGACGACTTCAAGAAGACTTTAAGAAGATACCCTCCGGAAGACTTACAGAAGACATCCAGACGACTTACCGAAGACTTACAGACGACTTACAGATGACTTCAAGAAGACTTACAGAAGATTAGTTCTCACTATTTGGACAATTTGGACGTGTATGACCAGGTTGTCTGCAGTTTGAGCAGCTATAATCCTTGTGTAGCTTCCGCGGTTTGTGTCCTCTCATCCTAGATAGCTCCAACCAAGATTGCCATCTTGATTTCTTTTGTCGCCCTGGACCACGCTTTACATCTGGAGGAAAACAAGTCCGAGACTCAACTTCTCCACCACAAGGATATATATTCTGTGAGTATCCTGCATACAAATATTCCTTCGAGTATAGGGGGCACACAAGTGTTGCAATATGCCGATTAGCAAAGGTTCCAGCTGCTATAGCATGCGAGCAAGGTATTTTCTCGATTCCATAGACACCACATTTACACTTACTATGTTCCAAATCGACAACACAGTCACGTTTGCCACCTGACACAAAGAATCGACTTCTATCAATTGGTTGGACAATCATCTTATCCGCTAACTCCTCACGAATCGCCAATAAGTATTCAACTCCCCGACTATGTTCAGTTGTGATATTCAGAGCATCTTCTCGCCTTTTCCAATACCACCTTCCCAACTTTTCCCTTATAAACTCCAAAGAAACACTATGGGAAATCCTCTTACTCTCTTGAGAGCGGAGTTAATAGATTCAGCTATGTTGCTATTTTTTTATATTGTACCTTTCCATGACAATAAACACGTGACCATAGTCTCACGTCCGCTTCCTCCAAATATGTTGCCAGTGTCGGGTTAGCATTCCGGATCTCCTCCATGTAGCGGTTAAAGTCGAAGAGTGTATGAGCATAAGCAGCGCCTTTAACCAAGTACAATAGATGCTTCCCTTTATACTTTTGGACAATGTTATGTTGTAGGTGATAATAACATATTCCTCGGGTTGCCCAAGGAAACACCTTTTCACACGTGCTTTTAATGGCTCTGTGCCGGTCGGAGACTATCATCAAAGCATGCTGATCAGATACACAACTCCTCAGTTGTGTGAAAAACCATTCCCAAGCATCATCATCTTCTATATCTACGATTCCAAAAGCCAATGAAAATATCTGAAAATTACCATCTTGTGCAGCTGCAACTAACATAACACCTTCATACTTCCCACTTAGGTGAGTCCCATCCACCACGATGACCCTTCTTTGATACTGAAAACCAGCAATAGAAGCTCCAAATGATATAAATAGATACTTCAATCTATTCTCAGCATCAAGTTCTATACTAGTCTTAGAACCCGAATTTGCTAACGTGATTTGTTCCAAATATGAAGGCAGCCTCTCATACCCTTCTTCTGCTGATCCTCTTACCAATTTTTGAGCATGTAACAATGCTCTGTATGAAGTGGTGTAATCTAGAGTCATGCCAAACATGTTCCTCATTGCATCTTGGATATGCTTTGGATTTAACCCATCAATGATTCCAACGCGATCTATGAAAAGCTGACCAACATACTTTGCAGTAAAATGTTTCCGGTGAGCCCGTCGTTCAGACACAGAACATGTATGAGTCTTCACATACTTTGTTACCCAAAACGTGTTTGTTCCATGTTTCACACTCGCTCTAAGCTTCCATGTGCACCCAGGAACACGACATTTTACTACAAGTAGTGTTTTAGTGGTCTTGTATATTTTGAAGGAGAATTTATGCTTCACCGCTGTCAACCGCAACTCTGAAACCAATGCCGCTTTAGTGATAAAACTCTGGATGACATAGATATTGGTGTCAACTATCCCATTCGAGCTTTCTCCTTCATTAGCATATGTCTCTTTGAAATTCTCAAAACATATATCTTCTTCCTCTTCCTCTTCCTCTTCCTCTTCCTCTTCCTCTTCCTCTTCCTCATCCTTAACTCTTCCATACTCATTGTAATCTCCAAACTCATCATCCACTTCAGCAACATACTTCTCCTCCTCATCATTTATATTTTGAGGCAAATTATCATCATCTTCCACTTCATTTTCTTCTTCCCCTCCATTTTCTTCTTCTCCTTCAACAGCTAGGTTTCCTTCAGTGTTGGCATCATTGACATTCCTCATCCTGCCTCAGCTTGATACACAAAGACGTACAACATGTGTTTTACTTATCTTGATCAAGTTCTGAACTTGTCTATCACTTGTAACATGAATATGAGGAGTATCAGGAGCTATTTGTTGCATTACTGCGTCTGGTAACAAGTAAGTTAAATCCACAACCTCAGCGTTCTTATCCAGGTTAAAATCTTCTACAGCCATTTCAACAAGTTCATCATATGTAGAACCATCACTCAAAAAGAACATTCTCGCTCCTTTGACATTATCAACCACAAAATTCCAAGAATTATCTTTCATCAACCATTCTCCGTAAACAACAGGTAACTGAAGCATCATCTGAAAAAATCAAATTAAAACACATTAGCAAACGCATAACATCATATTAAAAAAAAATCTGAGAAGACTTCTTAAGAAGTCTTCCGCAAGAAGACTTACATAAGACTTACAGAAGACTTACAGAAGACTTAAGAAGTCTTCCGTAAGTCTTCTCACGAAAGACTTCTTAAGAAGTCTTCTACGTTTCACGAGCTAAGAACAGTTTAGCTAATAAACATAAAAACTTTGTAACCTCATAATTATCATCATTTTAGTTATGAATTTCACTGAGGAGCCCCAATACACATTAATTAACAAGAAAATATTAAAAATTCGTTTTGAGTTTTGAGAAAATTGAAGTTTAATAAAGATTGACGTAGAAGACTTCTTAAGAAGTCTACCCTGAAGAAAACTTCTAAAGAAGTCATCCCCAGAGAAGTCTTCTCGGATAAACAGGTTGGTTTTGCAATTGACCGATCGTTGTCAGAAATTTGACTTATGTAGAAGACTTCTCTAGAAGTCTTCCGACGGAAGACCTCTTAAGAAGTCTTCTCTCGTTACCAAATGTTTGACCAGAAACCTGGAATAAAACTTGAGAAGACGTCTAGAGAAGTCTTCTCATTAATATTTAATGTTTTGCTATTAATTCTCAATTGCAAAAGTAACCCAGACAGACTTCTGGCGACGCTGAGAAGACTTCATGTTATAAAAAAGAAGACTTCTACAGAAGTCAAATTTCTGACAAATTTCGGTCAATTGCAAAACCAACCTGTTTATCCGAGAAGACTGCTAGGGAAGTCTTCTCGGTTTTACTTGTTTTTTTTTTTGTAATTAAAGGAAATTTAGAAGACTGCTGGGGGAAGTCTTCTAGTCAAAACACGCAAAAGGTCAATTGCAAAACTAACCTATGCATTGACCAGAAGACTTCTCTAGAAGTCTTCTTCGCGAACAGATCTGAAAAACAATATCGATTTCATACCTTGGACCGTCAGATGACTTGCTTAGGCTTCTCCAAGCACACAGAACTTCAATACTCAAGCTACCAATCCGTTACTCTATGAACATTACAAAGTTTGGAATAAAAATCTTGGGTTTCTTGAATGATTTTTTAAGGAAAGTGAAAGACATGTGGTTTGAATACACAACAAATGAGATAGTAAGAGAAAAATTCGTTTTTTTGTCATTAAGACCTTCAAATTGGTTGTTCATGGTAGTTGGGGGATTGATGGCAATGGCAATATTGTAAATATTTGGTGAAGATAAGGATGATAGAGTAAAATACTTATTTAAAAAAAAAGCAATGGCATTTTTGTGAATAACTCGGAAATTTAGGGAGAATAAGACAAATAAAAATTCCAAAAAAATGGTGGGTTAGTTTTGCATTTGAGTTAAAATTTTGAGTCACTTTTGCAAAACACCCTCATCTTTTATCTCTTGAAGCTGAACAAGGGAATTGCGGAGCTCGAAAAGATTGTAGTAGAAGATGATTCAAAAGAGTATACTACAAAAGATTATGCAGAATCCATCATGAGGCTGAAGAAAATGCACAAGCATTCATGTTTGGAATTTTGACATGTGTTTAATTCAGTTACGTTTTATTCAACTGGATTGTTATTTTGTGTTCATACTCGTTGTAGGTATAAGAATTCTGTTGTATTTTTTCACTGGAGTTGTGTTGTATTTTCTTTGCAAATAAATGGTATAACTAATATTACTAGTTTAACTATAGTAATATTAGTTTCGCTGGCACAACCGTTTAAATTAGGATAATAATAGTATAACTAGGTTAACTACGACAACATTAAAGTTATTTTAACATTGAAAGTAAACTCATTTGCACTTGTTAGAATTAATTTTACAATATACTAAATTTAGTTACTTTATTTGTACCTTTAAATTTAAGTATATATATTTTATTAACATATTATCACATCATAAGATTTTTAAAAGTATCTTTGATGCACAATTAGAACATGATGTACAGCTAAATAACAATAGTTTAATAAGGTGTAGTTATACCATTTTTCGAGTAGTACTTAGTTTATATGTAGTTGTACTAGTTTTTGAGTTGTACAAATTTGAACGCATTAGTACTTTTGCAATATAATTGAAAAATTTAGTTGTACCACATAAAAATACAATTATCTCAGCTCTACCACTAATTTATGTTCACCTACTTGTTATCACATATTATGGAATCATCACTTTTGTTAAAATATCTTCGGTGTATGTTTTCGAAAATATTATGGACAACCAAGTAAACAAACTTTAGAAGTATAAGGTAGATCATGTAAACTTATGTGATTGTGTAATAATGTCAAAAAATTAGGAAAAACCATTCTAACTACATACTAGTTTTACTAGTTCATATAGAATACACAATGAGATTTTTTGTATGGAATAGACAATGATATTTTATAATTTTTAAAATGACAAAGTTGTACTAGTTTTACCAATTCAACAACTCTAATTTAGCATGAATGGTACAACCTGTAAAAGTAAGGCAACATAATAACACGTAGTTGTACTAATTTTTTAGTTGCACCAATTTAAACGTAGTTGTACTTTGCCTTGTGAAATTAAAAAAAAAAAACTTAGTTGAACCATACACAAGATATAAATATATTAGTTGCACCACTTGTTTACGTATCCTTAATATGTCGAACATATTGTGAAATCATAAATTTTGTAATAATATGTCCAGTGAATGGTTTTCCAAAATAATGTCCCTAAATAAGTAAACTAATTTTAAAAGTATAAGATATATCACGTAAATTTATGAGGTGGTGTCATAATTTTCAAATTCTTTTTTTTTTCAAATATTTTAATAGCAAAAAGAATTTAAATAAACAAATATAAAACTTTCTAACCACTCAACGATATGGATATTTGATTGTTGTTTCAGATTATGTGTGGATTTAAATATGTGTTAATTTTTAATTTATATATTAGATTTTGATCCGTGCTTTCAAAGCGCAGATTTGTTTTTGGATAAAAATGTTAATTGATATATATTTTTTTTAATTTTGATATACATATCTATGTTAAAAATAGATATTCAATGTTTCATATCAGACCCGTGACTGAACTGTAAATCAGGTGATTCGTATATATACAATTCTAAACTATTATCATTAACATGCGAACTAATCATGGTTGATGCATTTTAAAATTAAATTTTTATAAATTGTCCATCAAATTGAAAAAAAAACTATTAGTTTTTAGGTTTTTTTGTAATTTGATGATTTTATATTATTCAAAAAAATGAAAACTGATATTAGCCAAGACCTAAATTTATTTATATGACAATATTAGTTTGTTTTTATTATTTATATTGTTTGAGAATAAGTTTAAAAATGTCGGATCGCATATGAAATATTTCAACATATTATTTGTCACTATGGTGAATATGTAAATTTAAATCATTAAGGAAATTAAGATATGTTAATAACCTATTTAAAAAAAATTGTTTGGTTAAATAAGTTAAAATCTTGAAACATTGATGTTTGTTCCTCTAAAAATAAAGTGATAATAATCATCCCATTTAAATTCTTACTATAAATAAAGAGATAATTTATGATAATTTTGTTATAGATATAAATGCATCAAGCGTAATTGTTGTATGGAGTATTATTATATTATATAGTATTTTTAAATTTTTTACCTAGAAGTAAGTTGAGTCCAAATTTGTCATTCTGTTTTAATAGTATTGATGTTTGGTATAACTAGTAATACTATGCTGAATTTAGGATGAAGAGTACATGTAGTTGTGGCAGTTTTAAATGTTGTACCAGATTTCATGTATTTATATTTTGGTTGTGAAATTTGAAAAGTTAGTTGTATCTCACACAAAATATAGTTTGTATATATAATTGTATATGTTCGAAAAACTATCATTTTGTATTTTGAATTTATAACTAGTTATACTTTAATTTAAATTAAATTTCTATGTTTGTACTTATAATATCAGATATATGAAATATTAACATGAATCATCTAATCTATTAATTTAGAGTCCTATTTTTATCTATTACTAACAAGTCATAGTAGGATCACTTAAAAAATTAGTTAATATGACATATTTGATTATTTACATTAATAATAAACCAACTCTAAATTTAAATTTTATTTTTAATTATAACAAAATCTATTGAGAACGAATCTAACAAAATTTTACTTAAAATTTTAAATATTTTCTAGAAAATAATACATTAATAAATTTCGTAATTATTAATATAATATTATTATAAATTAATTTTAACTAAGATTTTATTATAAAACAAGAAAATAAAAATTATATATTGTTTTTTATAAATTATACAAAATAAATCTAGATTATATAAAATAGCAGTGCTACATGAATTAAATATGTAAATTATATTAAATAGGTAATTTAGCAGTTTTTAAATTTCTATATTTTTAATTCCAATAAATTATCACTCATCATTAAAATGGGTTAAAATTCGTAAACTATATAATATTTTTATACAAATAAATGTATTAACATAGATTAAATATATATATATATATATATATATATATATATATATTTTGAAACTCTCAACAGTATTGTTTTTAAAAATGTTTGTAAACAAAAATATAATAGTATTCATTTAATGTTCCAAACTCAGAAATACTTGTGTAATTTTGTAAAGTTTTCTCGACAAAATATAAAATTTTGAAAATAAAGATTTAAACTCAAAATCATAATATTTAAAATTGTACAAAAGATAAAATCATAGATAATAAAAATAAGTTTTTGAAATGTTCCACGAAAAAACTATTTTTATATGTTATAAAAAATAAAGCAATCTAATATTTTGAAGTCTTAATTTAAAAAAAACAAAGCTTAATATCATAACATCCAAAAATATCTTATATCAATAAAATTTACTAAAATAATATGATAAATACTGTTATGTATAAAATTTACTAAAAATAAGGCTATATTATTTAAACAAAACAGTGTTTTACTTATAAATCCCGTAAAATACTAAAATCATATATGTTAAAGTATATTTTCTTATGCAAAACATGTAAATAGAAATGATCTTAAATATATTTATTTTATATAATATAAATAAATAAAATTTAAAATATATTATATGCAAAATGTATAAATTAAAAGAAAAAACATATTATGGAAAATATTCTCTATCTAATTCTTCCATATGGTTATTTTATTGTACTTAACTCGAAAATATATAAGTAAGTAATAAAAAATAATAACAAAGTGAAATATTTTAAAAAAATCACTATATATTAATAATATTAAATAAGTAATATAAACAATAATATAATAGATTTACACAATATATAATACTAAAATAGAAATTATATATTTATAACATTTGTAATAATATCTAATACATTTATAAAATAGAAAAAATATCTGCACGGAAGTGCGGGTTAAAATCTAGTAATAAATTACAAGAGATGCCAAAAAGAAAGAGAAGATCAATATCAAAACTTCCCCAATTTCAATGAGATATAAAGCTGTGTGTTGCTTGTTCGGATTTCAGATTTAAAAGCCGAAAACTATGGAACCGAGAGATATTGAAACTGTTGAACTTTTGGCTTGACCTCACTCACAGCCAACTTCTCTTTCCTAGTTATGTTCTCTTGTTCATTTAGCACTCTATTTTTGCACTCTTTCTATATTTGTATTTGTGTTTCAACTTACAAAAACTTACAAAATATAGGGAAAGGCACTGCGACGGAAGGAGCAATTGGAGAGGACATGCCGCTGTGGTGAATCAGTGTTCGGTGGAGGCGCAGTGGTTCAATGAAAAATTCGAGCTCCAGTATGGAAGAGAAAATCCCACAGTGGATGAAGAGCTATATAGACGACGCAGACGCCGTGGAGTCGAGTTCATGCCATGCACATAGCAGTTGTAACCGGACGCTCGTTATCGTCGAGGTTGAAGACGTGAAGAAAAAAAACGAAAAGAAGAGGACGATATGAGCATAGCAAAGGAGGCTCAATACTTATTCATTACTCATAAGAGAAGTATTTATACATACATACAAGTAGGGTTAACGTATTAGATAATATTTACAAATATATCCTTTTACTATATGTTATTTACTTAACATGCCCCCTCAAGATGGCTGTAGTTAACGAACGCCAATCTTGTTTCGCAGTTCTTGAAATCTTGCTTGTGGAAGAAGTTTGGTGAGCCCGTCAGCTAGTTCATTTGTCGTGGATACATAAGCAACTCGCAGTCGACCATGCTGAATCTGTCCTCTCACTAGGTGATAATCTATGGCTATGTGTTTCATCCGTGTATGGAACACATGGTTTGCACACAGGTAAGTGGCGCCTATGCCATCGCAATAGATCGTTGGAGTAGTGGAGAAAGAGATAACAAGTTCACGAAGAAGAGAGCAGGCCCAACGAATATCAGCTGCAGTGTTTGTGACGGAGCGATACTCGGCTTCTGTGGATGACCGTGCGACTCCCTTCTGCTTTTTGGATGTCCAAGATATGGGTTGATTACCGAGGTATATGATGTACGCGTTAGTAGATACATAATCATCTGAATCACCGTCCCAATCAGCGTCGGAGAAAGCATGTAAAGTCAGGTTACTATGTTTTTGCAGGAAGATTCCATGGCTGAGAGTTCCTGAAAGATAACGAAGAACGCGTTTCACCGCTTGCCAGTGATGGGTAGTAGGTCTCTGCATAAATTGGGACAGCTTATTAACAGCATAGGAGATGTCTGGTCACGTTAGAGCTAGATACTGCAGACTTCCAACAACTTTTCGGTACTCACGAGGATCAGATAAAGTTGTGCATGAATTGATTGTCAGTTTCAGTGAAGAGGGAAATGGTGTAGCTACAGGCTTGGCATTGAGAATATTACACTTGGTGAGTAGGTCAGTCACATATTTGTGCTGCATCAGATGTAAGCCACGGGGTGTTTTTATTGCTTAAATTGCGAGAAAATAGCCAAATGTGCCCATATCTTTGATAGAACACTTCCGAGCAATATCATCAATGAGCTGTTGCACGAGTAAAGAAAAACTTCCAGTGACTAAAATATCTTCAGCATAGACCAACAGGTAGAAAAAACCACCCTTGTACTTGAAGATGAATAATGAAGTGTCGGAGAGTGAGTTTTGGAAGACAATGGTAGTGAGATATTTTCTTCAGTTCCGAATACCAAGCTCTCGGAGATTGTTTGAGACCATAGAGGGATTTCCGAACGCGACAGACATGTGACGGTTTTGTTAGGGTCTTGAAACCCAGGTGGTTGACACATAAACACTTCCTATTTGAGATGGCCTTGCAAGAAGGCTGTATTGACGTCAATCTGACGAACCGGCCAGTCACGGTTCACTGCTAAGCCAAGGATGATCCTGATTGTCGTTGATTTAATTACTGGGATGAATGTATTTGTATAATTCACTTTTGGTTTTTGATGGAAGCCTTTGGCAATAATTCTTTCCTTGTACTTGTCAATTGTGCCATCCGGGTTGTATTTGATTGTAAATACCCATCGAGAGCCTATGACATTCATCCTTTCAGTCACAGCAACAAGATCCCAAGTATAGTTTTCTGTCGTGGAGTTGAACTCACAGTTCATTGCTGCACGCCAGTGAGCATATTTCATGGCTTGTTGCCATGTAGATGGGATCCAATGCGGATCACATTGCAGATGTACTACAAGTTTGAACTTGATATTTGGTTTCAAAATATTATTTCTGGATCTTCTTGTCATAGGATGAGATGGGGCAGCTGGTAAAGGTTGTGGTTCTGGGACATAGGGAGCTGCAGTAGGAGAGGGATGTGGTGTGGCTTCAGATACAGCAGGTGAGGGTGCTGGAGTAGATTGTTGAGACTGATCTGCAACTGATGTCTCAGTGTTGTTACCAGTCGATGACGACAATACTTATCTGGCTGGTTTGAGAACTGATACGCAGATGCATGTGAGAATGTTTCAGCCTCAAACTGTAAGACAATGTTGTGTTTTGGGGAGATTGTATGAGATGGCGCATCCTAGAAACAGTCAACATGGTCAGGCCTAAGAGCACGTTTAATAAAAGTTCAGTGAGTTAGAAGAAAGAAGGTGAAGCGAAGGCTGTACATGTAATGCGACAGAAAACTCCTATACTCCAACCTAGTAAGTTCCTTACTCCAGCAGAAATGAGTGATAGTAGATCTAAAGGACTCTGTTACTTTTTTGAAGAAAAGTTTACTCCTGCTCATTATTTGACACATAAGAAGTCTCAGCTATATTTTTGGATGTTAATGAGGAGGAAGAGGAAGATGCTGAAGTAAAAGCCATATTAGAGCAAGATGAAGAATGTGATTGCTCACACATCGGTTAATGTAGTTGCTGGTACATTCGATTATACAACGATAAAGTGAAGGGGTTACATGGAAAAAGACCAGTGTTTGTGTTGATTGATTAAGGTTCGACATACAATTTCAGGGACACTAATATTGCAGAGAAGTTGGGTTGTCAGATTAAACCTCTTGGACACGCTAGAGTGAGAGTAGCTGATGGAGGTCAACTTAGAATTGCTGGAAGAGTTGGGAAGCTGAAATGGAATTTTCAAAGTCATGTTTTTCAAGCTGACGTTATGGTTATTGTGTTGGGAATTTGTGATATGGTACTTGGAGTGCAATGGTTGAGAACATTAAGGCATATTACATGGGATTTTGACAAGTTGGTGATGCAGTTTAAGTTTGGTTCCAGAAGGGTAACCTTGAACGGTATACATCCAGGATCAATACGTGAATCTAAAGCTTAAGATCAACAAAATCAAGGATTCCCCAATTGTCGATGATATATGTTTATGATGCAATGGAGGAGACTAGCATGGAACTTTATACGACTGAGGGAGGAAGTGGTAGCAGTAAGGTGCAGCCTGCAATACAAAAGCTTTTAACAGAGTTGCAGACATAGTTGTAGAACCATCTCATCTTCCACCCTTTAAAGAGAGTCATAACCACATGATTCCACTACATGAAGGAGCTAATCATGTGAATCAAAGGCGGTACAAAGATGCTATATACCAGAATAATGAGACTGATAGGATGGTTCAAGAGATGTTGAAGAGGGGTACAATACAACCAAGTTGCAGTCCGTATGCTTCTCCTATGGTATTAGTAAAAAAGAAAGATAGAACATGAAGGTTATGTGTTGATTACAGAGGTCTTGATGAGTTGACTATTAAGGATATATTTCCTATACCACTCATTGAAGACTTGATGGATGAACTTGGAGGATCAGTCGTGCATTAGAAAATTGACTTAAGATCTGAATATCATCAAGTCAGGATGGAGATAGATGGTGTACACAAGACAAAATTCAAGACCTACAATGGCCATTTGGACTCACCAATGCCCGTGCTACAATACAAGGTATGATGAATGCGGTTTTTAGTGAGTTTTTGAGGAAGTTTGTGCTGATTTTCTTTGATGATATTCTTGTGTATAGAAACTCTTTAGAGGAGCATAGAGATCATCTCAAGAAGATCTTTGAAGTGATGAGAAGTAACAACTTATTTGCTAAAGAGAGCAAGTGTTCATTTGCCACTAATAAAGTTGAATATCTTGGTCACTATATTGAAGCAAAAGGGATATCTACAGAACCTAGAAAGATCAAAGCTACCTCAGAATGGCCTAAACCTAGTAATTTGAAGCAACTTCGTGGGTTTCTCGGGTTATCTGGTTATAATAGGCATTTTGTCAAGAACTTTGGTAAAATTTCTCTTCCTCTTACTGCTTTGACTAAGAAAGAAGCCTTTGAGTGGCCTGTAGAAGCTCAAAATGCATTTGAATAGTTGAAGCAAGCACTACGTCAGTCACCAGTCTTAGCATTACATCAGTTTGATAAACAATTTGTGTTAGTAACAGATGCAAATGGTAGTGGTATTGGCGTGTTCTTTTGCAAGAAGGCCATCCACTAGCTTACAATAGTAGGCACTTGAAGGGTAAACAACTTCACTTATCCATTTATGAGAAAGAACTCTTAGCAGTGGTGTTTGTTGTTCAAATGTGGAGGCATTACTTGATTACAAGACACTTTGTGATGAAAAATGATTAGAAGAGTCTCAAGTACATGTTGGAACAGAGGTTAAACACACCCATGCAACAAGAGTGGTTGCCCAAACTGTTGGAGTTCAATTACGAAATACAATGCATGCAAGGGAAGGATAATGTTGCACCGTACGCTGTCTCAAGTTGAAGGCGCAGAAGTGTTACATATGGCCATGTCAGTGTTGTATTGTGATCTCCTTAAGGAGATAAAATAAGGGTACAATCAGGATAATGAGATAAAACAAATCATTGACAAACTGAAGAAGGAACCTTGTTTTAAGAGGCATTACTCTTGGGTACAATATATCTTGAGAAAGAAGTGTAAGATTGTTGTTCCTGAATTAAATGAATTGAGGAATAAGATGTTGGAGTGATTACATGGTTCTGGTATTGGAGGACATTCTGGGAAAGATGCAACAATGCAGCGAGAGAAGGATTTTTTCTAGTGGAAGAGGTTGTATAAGGATGTTCATACTTACATTCGAAGTGTGTGGTTTTTCAAACATGCAAATATGATAATTCAGCATCTCCTGGTCTCATCCAACCTTTACCGATTCCTGAGAGTATTTGGACAGATATATCTATGGATTTCATAGATGGATTACCTTTATCTTTTGGGAAATCTGTTATATTGGTGGTGGTAGATAGGTTATTTACTGCAGCTCATTTCATGCCTCTGTCACATCCATGTATAGCTTTAGTCTTGGATAATGTTTACAAGTTACGTGGACTCCCAAGAACAGTTTTGAGTGATAAGATTCAGTGCGTTAAAGGGAGTGTCACTTAACTTCTCCTCAGCTTACCATCCATATAGTGATGGACAGACAAAAGTTGTGAGCAGATGTCTAGAGACTTACCTTCGGTGTATGTGCAGTGATAGACCTCATCTTTGGTCTAAGTTGATTCCTTTGGCTGAGTATTAGTATAACACCAATTATCATACTTCAACACAACTAACTCCTTTTGAAACAGTTTATGGTCAACCACTTCCTATCCATTTGCCATATCTTCTAGGAGAATCCAAGGTAGATGTGGTCTCGAGAACGTTACATGAACGAGAGAACATGATCTTGATTCTCAAGTTTCATATTGTGCAAGCACAACATAGGATGCATCAGAATGCAGATCTTCACAGAACATAGAGAAGCTTTGAGATTGGGGATTATGTTTTTGTGAAGCTGCAACCTTACTGCCAAAAGTCTCTAATGATTAGGGGAAATCAGATGCTGTGACCTAAGTGCTTTGGTCCATACAAAATCCTTGATAAATTCGGGAAAGTTTCTTATACAAACTGGAGTTGCCTACGACATCCTTGAGTCACCCGGTCTTTCGTGTATCACAACTTAAGGAGATTGTGGGCAATGTCTCTGTTGTAACTCAGTTACCAGCTACAAGTTCAGATGTGTTTGTGAGAGAACCTGAGCTAATTGTAGAACGCAAGATGGTTCAACGTCAAGGAAGAGTTGTGACTATGGTCCTTGTGAAATGGGCTAATGAACCAGTTGAGGAGGCAACATGGGAATTTCTTTTCAACATACACAAAAAGTTTTCAAACTCTAAACCTTGAGGTCAAGGTTTCTGGGAGGGGAAGGATTTTATATAGAAGTTCGTATTGGACACGTGGAGGATAGAGAGTGATGAAGGTTGGAGGGAAGATTCGAATAAAACAAGGGAATAAGATAATGACACATATACGGTGGCATTTGAAAGTAGAAGAGAGTTTGTTACAGAGCTAACAAACTCGTATAAACTCTGGTTCAGATCATCTTTTACATTCATTCAGAACATTTTACAAAGAACTTTCTCCTTTCTCTCAAATTCTGTAAAACTTATTTCTCATTGTAGTTAGAAGATTGATTCTCTTGTGATATCTTCGACTTGTGATTAGAATTTTTCTTTTTTATGAACATCAGTTCTTGTATCGATAGAGATTTACGGTTTAACTCTATCAACATGGTACACTCATTAACTCCGATGGATATTCAAAGTGGATCGTCTGCATCTTTTTTCTTTTAATGTGTGGTCGCCATTGGGAAAGATTTATGATCTAACATGTCCAAGGAGTTGCATTGATCTTGGGATCCACATTAATGCCACTGTGGATATGGCAGTACAACAGTATCGAAGAAGGAGACATCGGCATAATCATCTTGTTCAAATTGAGATTGAGATATTGAAGCTCAGAATGTAGGGCCTTCAACCGCTCGAAGATGTGAGTTTGTGGAAGAGTTCCTGTGAAGTTTTCAAGCCCAACTTTAGTACATCGCAGACCTGGAGCATTACGAGAGAGATAAACCCAAAAGTTGATTGGTATTGAGCCATCTGGTTCCCAGCTGCGACTCCTGGATAGCTACACAGGATAGATTAGCTACTGGTGATCGTATTTTTACGATGGAATGCACAAGCTACAGCAGGTTGTATGTTCTGCTCTGAACTGATAGAAACCAGAGACCATATCTTTTTTAAATGCCCTCTATCTGAAGGGGTCTGGCGAGGACTAACACATCAGCTCTCAAGTAGTCGATACTCTGTTACCTGGAATGATAATGTTATCATGCTTTTGGACGCTAGCTGGGAAAAGACAACTCTGTTTCTTATTAGGTATGCATTCCAAGCTGCTGTCCATACCATATCCCGAGAAAGAAATCGCAGACGAAATGGCGAGCCTGCTCAGTCCATGGCTCAACTACATTGATAAGGGAGTCATCAACCGTATAGACTCTCTTCGAGGAAGTGGACAAGGAAAATATGCTCATGCAATGGGTCTTTGGTTGGACTCTAGGTGAAGTTCATTAAAAGACAGGAAGATAGATAGATCCCCAATTATTTTCACCCACATTATTTGTAAAAACGTTTTTTTTTTGTTTCGAATAAAATAAACATACATTCAAAAAAAAAAAAACTGGCCCAAGGAAAGATCAATGTTTTTGCTTCCAATCGCAGATGATTTGTAACTTGAGACCGTCCCTCTTTGTAATCTTTGTTTGTTGAAGACCTCCAGTATAAAACGTGTTTACTTGATTCTTAATTTGTATTTAAAAAGATCGTAAAATTTTCTATGCGTTGTATTCTTTTTAGTGCGTGTGTTTATTCCTGCAACTTACTCAACCAAAATATTGTACGTACTAGTCTGAACCAAACGGATCTGTAATTGTAGCAACTGAAATGGGTTGCTTTACGTGGGTAATTATTTTTTGGTTGCTGTGTTCATGGTAAGATCAAGGATCAAAACTGTCTTCAATTATTACTTAAGCCATGTTCGTTTTTGTATTTAGTGCATCATCTAGATATTGCTTCAGATGTTGTTTATTTAGTTAGTATTTACATTTAGATGCAACATCTGGATTCTACGTTGTTCATTTTTTTATTTTAAAATAGTATTTGAATATAATTTTACAATTTTGACGCGAAAGTACAATTTAACGGTTTTGACAGGAAAATTTGATTTTATGGTTTTGGAGAGAAACACGATTTTACGGTTAGGCGGGAAACACGATTTTACGACTGGTCGAAAAAATGGGTTTTTTGGTTTTGGCGAGAAAATGCGGGTTTATGGTTTGGAAAAAAAATATAATTTTGCATGTTTTGGTAGAAGAACGCAATTTCCCGGTTTTGGTAGAAAAACGCAATTTTTGATTAAAATTATTATATAATAATTATAATAACTGGTATTTAGGTCTTTTGGAAATGCAAATGTAGCATCTAAACTAAACATCTTTTGCAAGCATCTCAAATATCTAGATATTCTATATATTATAGATTTTGCATGTAGATGCCATAGTGTTCAAACGAACGACATATGAATATTAGCATCAAACAGCGTCTAGATACAAAAACGAACATGAACTTAATTGTTGAACCAGCTTAGTGAAGGGTTTGTTTTGGAGTCCACATTCTCGGATAAAAGAAAAACAGAAAAGCTGGGACACAACAACCTCTACTTGTGTACTAGTTTAGGTTTTTCTGTTTGATTCCTAAGCAATTCTGTACTTTTAAATGCGTAGTAGAAAAACAAATACATGTCAAGTTAGCAACAAAGAGAAGGATTAGTTGTAGTGAACATAAAAAAACTTGTAGCACAAGAAACAGAACAATTTTATTTTAAAAAACAGAGTTTTTGGGCCCAAACCCATGTTAACAACCAATTATCATACAAAGCAATATCAGATTAATTCAAAGATCAAATCAATTATCATCCAATAAAGGGACGGCCAGGATTAGCTTAAAACGGGAAAACTTGCTTAGTACTGCAACACATTTTTAGCTGAAATGTGTACTTACTAAATAAATACAAAAGAGGTTTTTTTGAATAGTACCAAACCGGACTTGAACCATAAAGATCTGTCATTGTAGTTTGTTAGATAGAGGATTGTGTACGAGATGTTAGAGAGAATCAATATGAGATATTCTCCTATATACTAGTAGAAATATACAACCATACTAGGTTAAGAACTGCACGATAAATATTTTATATACATATTATATTTATGTATTATTATTTATTTTATGTTTTATACATTTTATAAAATAATAAATATATATATATATATATAATTAAAAAATCAGTAACTATTACGTATATAATTAGATTGGCACACACCTATAAATCAAACAATCACTCTTATTTATTAACGATCATCTTATGGTAAATAGATCAAAACAATCAATTTTTTTTATCTATTTTATATGATATGTAATAAAATTTGAATGATATTAACATAGATATATAATATATTTTTTAATATGATTATTTATTTAATGAAGTTCCTAATCATATGGTTTTATGATTATCAACATATTTTTATAATAAAATTTTAAACCATTGATAAACTTTTTAATGTGGTATGTTTAATAATTTTAGTAATTTATAATCATTTAAAAAGGTATAATGTAAATTTCAACATCAAAATATTAAGTTCTCAATATTTTTTCTATGCAAATGTAAATGTATAAGTATTTATTTTTGTATTATATATATATATATATATATATTATTACAAACATCTATTAATAAGACTTCTTATTCATGTGGTTTTATAATCATATATGTGAGACTTTTAACATTTTAGTAGTATATACTCATTTTTTAAAATTCAAAATACAACATATACAAAAAAACTATATTTTAATAATATGGTTAATGTAATTGTGTAATTTATTTTAATAACAAAGATTTAAACGAAAACGATAGAGGGTATAAAAATTGATATCAAATATTTATTACTGAAAATTATTAATTTCCATATATATTTTAATCATATTAAGTAATTTCGTAGATTTTATTTAAACAAAGAATGGAGAAAAACTTTTTAGATTAATAGGAGATTAATATTTAGATGCATCAAGTTATTTTTTTAAGGACTCTCAAGAATCATTCTTATAACGATACGTGTCATGCCTCAAATGTTGTAATGTTTATCTTTTAATATATAAGGGATGTGCTTATCTCCTATACACACAAGATCCTTGAGGATATTTACCAAAAGATCCTAAGAGCAGGATTAACGCCGTAGCTTAGGGGGGGGGGTGCTTAGTGATTTTAGATTAAAAAAAGAAATTAAACTAAGCGACAACGCTTAATTAAGGTCCAGAAGAAACGTATGTTAAGGGACACGTGTCATTTAACGCGTCTTCTCTCCCTCTATCTTCTCTCTTTCTCTCCTCGACGATTCCGCTGGTTCCTTCAATCTCTTGGCGATCTTGTTTCCCGATTGAATCGTCGGCGACTCCGGATCTATCTTTCTTTCCCTCGGCGATCTTGTTTCCCGATTCTCTCCCTCGCCGACTCCGCGTCGTTCTCGTGAAACCTTGACCACTCCGGTTCTCTCTTTCTCTCCTTCGACGTCTCTCCACCTCGGTCTCGTGATCTTCCCCCGACGATGAAGCAGTCGGCGTCTATCTCGGTGGAGTCCTCGTCTCTGTCTCTCTCCTCGACGAGTCTGCGTCTCTGTTGCAGTCGGCGTCTATCTCGGTGGATCTTGTCGACGGTGACGATTCGAGGAAATCAAATCGCAAGGTAAACATATATCCTCAGATTCATAAAGATTTGTCTCTGTCTCTTGTGTTTGTTTTTGATATCGATTGAATGTTTTTAGAAAAGCTTTGTGTTCTATTCGTTGGAAGTGTTTACGATTGTGGTCTCAAATGAACTGATTGTCGTTGTTGTCTGAGTTGAGTAGATTGTTTATGATCATGTGATTTGTGTCTTTGCGTTATGTACACCAACTGATCCGTAACAAAACTGAATCGAGGGTCAATTATATGATTAGGTTCTGGTCTGAATTTATTCGAGTGTCATGATTTTGATTCCTTGTTTTGTTACTCATTTTTGTTTTGTTTCTGTGTGTTTGTCTACTAAGTCGCATGGATCAAGGGGATGAGATAACACCTTCGTCAAAGCAGAGGAGTGCATTTGCTGGAGCAATACAGGTAAATGTCTTCAGCTTTTAAATTCACTGAAAGTTTTATGGTTGAGCTAGGTAGTAAATGTTTAGGTCTGTCGGCATTGATGTTGGGAATTAATAGAAGTGATGGTATCAACTCGCATTTGTGTATGGTTGAGTTAGGTAGTTTTATCTTTTGAATTGAGAAAAGGACTGCGTATGGTTGAGTTAGGTAGTTAGATATATGTCAACTCGCATTAGTGTTTGCTTATGGTTGTTATAGGGTAATAAATAGTAGTTACATATATGTCAACTCGCATTTGTTTGTTTTTAGTTGTCTAGAGTGTTCAATGCGAGTATGTTTTCCTTCTTTAAAACTTTGTCCTTCTCTGCCTACTCCCAACAGATTCCTATATGTTGTTTCTCTTTTCCATCTTTCAAACACTTTCATTCTCTTCCAACTCCCATGGATTTTAATCCATTTAGCGACTCTACAAACTTTGTTGACCTACTTCAGAGTCAACAAAATGTAGTATTTGGTAATGTATCAGATAGTGTTTCACTATCTTCATCGCAAGTCCCCTTCTTAGGCAGTCAAGGCACCGAGGATTCAAGCTTTGGTGAAGACACTCAAGCCAGTCGTAAAGAAAGGAGGTCGTGGACGCCAACAGATGATGTAGTGCTCATCAGCTCGTGGTTAAACACGAGTAAAGACCCCGTAGTAGGGAATGAGCAAAGGTCTCTTGCATTCTGGAAAAGAATTGCTGCGTACTACAACGCTAGTCCTAATCTTGATGGGTGTGAGAAGAGAGAGGCATCTCACTGTAAGAATCGGTGGCACAAGATCAATGACATAGTTTGCAAGTTTTGTGGAGCATATGAAGCTACAAGCAGAGAAAAAACTAGTGGTCAAAATGAGAATGATGTTCTCAAATTAGCCCACGAAATCTTCTTCACCAACCATAAAAAAAAGTTTACCCTTGAGCATGCTTGGAAAGAGTTGTGTAATGACCAGAAATGGTGTGAGTTGTCTGCGGATAGAAATGATGGAAGCTCCAAAAAGAGGAAGTGTGTGGATTCTTCACATTCTGCAAGCTCTAAAGCTACTGAAGAAGATTCTGTTGACGATGATGAAGCAACAAATCGTCCCCCAGGAGTTAAGGCAGCAAAAGCACGTTCTAAGAAGGCAGTGGTTGATGGGAAGGAGCTGTCTGAGTTTCAGACAATGTGGAGCATCAAGAAACAGGATTTGGCTTTGAAAGAAAGGCCGTCTAAGATGAAGCTACTAGACAGTCTCATTGCTAAACAAGGGCCACTTGAGGCTTATGAAGAAGCCTTGAAGAAGAAACTCATTGATGAATTGATGTCTAGTTAGTTTAAGTGTTGGTAATGTAGTTTCTGTTATGTAGTCCCCATTGTTGTTTAAGTTTAAGTGTTGGTAATGTAGTTTAAGTGTTATGTAGTTTCTGTTGCTTGTTCTTGTTGCTTGTTATTTAAGTTTCTGTTGCTTGTTCTTGTTGCTTGTTTTTTAAGATTATGTTGCTTGGTTGTTGTCTTGTTCTGCATACTGATTTGATCTCTTTATCTTATTACTTTCAGGAGCATTGGGAGTGGAAGAAGCTTTGTCACGGGGACAACAACCAAGCTTTGTAATCTTGTGTCACGAGCATTTGGGATTGTGTAGTGTAGTGTAGTCTTTTGTACTGTAGTGTAATCTTGTGTCACGGGGACAACAACCAAGCTTTGTAATCTTTTGTCACGAGCATTTGGGATTGTGTAGTGTAGTGTCGTCTTTTGTAATTTTTGTACTACTTGTTTGCTAGTGAAGTTTTTAATCTTCTATTCTTATTCTTATTCATTTTCTCTATAAAAACCAATCACCTTCTCTCCTTCTCACCATACACAAACGAGCAAACCAAAACACTCTCATATTCTATCTTTCTCACAAAAAAAACTTCTATATGGCATCTTCTTCTCATAACACTTTTGAGGGATCGATTGACGATACATTTGATCACTATTTTGATCAATATTTTGATCAATATTTTGATCAAACTTTTGAAAATTTTACCATTGGTGATGAAGAAGAAGGAAGAGAAAGAAGGAAAAAATGAGCTTATATCGAAAGAAATCGTGAAGAAGGTCATGTACGTCTATGGAATGATTATTTCAGTGAAACTCCAATGTTTCCAGAAATTTTTTTCCGACGACGGTTTAGAATGAACAAATCATTGTTCATGCACATTGTTGATCGACTCTCCAACGAAGTTCAATTCTTTCGCCAAAAATAAGATGCTCTTGGAAGGCTTGGTCTCTCTACACTCCAAACGTGTACATCAGCTATTCGTGTCTTGGCATATGGTATTGCGGCAGATACAGTCGATGAATACCTCCAACTCGGCGAAACTACAACTCGGCTATGTTTGCAAAATATTGTGGAAGGAATAATATATTTATTCGGAGATGAGTACTTAAGAAGACCAACACCGGCTGATCTTCAACGGCTACTTGATATTGGAGAGCATCGTAGATTTTCCGGGATGATAGGTAGCATTGATTGTATGTATTGGGAGTGGAAGAATTGTCCCACCGCTTGGAAATGGCAATATTCTCGTGGTTCGGGTAAACCAACAATCGTTTTAGAGGCGGTTGCTTCATATGATCTATGGATATGGCATGCATTTTTTGGCCCTCCAGGTACCTTAAATGATATCAATGTTCTTGATCGCTCACCTGTTTTTGATGACATCATAAAAGGTCAAGCTCCAAAAGTCACTTACTTTGACAACGGAAGAGAGTATGATTTGGCTTACTATCTCACCGATGGTATTTATCCTAAATGGGCAACTTTTATCCAATCTATTCCAATACCACAAGGACCGAAAGCAATTTTATTTGCTCAACGTCAAGAAGCTGTCCGAAAAGATGTTGAGCGTGCTTTTGGAGTCTTGCAAGCTCGGTTTGCCATTGTTAAAAATCCAGCGCTATTTTGGGATAAAATCAAAATTGGAAAGATTATGAGAACATGTATCATACTCCATAATATGATAGTAGAAGATGAACGAGATGGATACACTCAATTTGATGTTTCCGACTTCCATCAAGGAGAAGACACTGGAAGTTCACATGTGGATCTCACGTATTCTACAGATATTCCTACAAATATCGCCAATATGATGGGTGTTCGAACTAGAATTCGTGATAGACAAATGCATGAATAACTGAAAGCTGATTTGGTTGAAAATGTATGGCGTAAATTTGGACGTGATGAAGACAACAATTAAGCTCGGATGTTCTTTTAAAATTATTCTCAATTTTTAGCTAATTTTTGTTTTTATGTTTTTATTTCAAATCTACTACTTAAATGTTTTCTTTTTATATGTTTTATATAATAACTACTTTTTATCTTAAAAAAATAATGTTTTAAATTTTTAAGAACCCATAAATAAGATACTTGCATTGGAGGATAAATAATTATAGGTTTCTTAACCCAAGGGCTTAACACACATTTATTACTAAAAAATGATTAAGAGCTCCATTAGGGTTGCTAGCAATAATCCTGCTCTAAGGGCATGTGCAATGGGGGTGCTTAGTGGGTGGCTTAAGGGATGGGACTCACTAGCACCCTCTAAAACCAACTCTTAGAGCATGATTAACCAAGTTGCTTAGGAGGGGTGCTTAACAAAAAAAAATTAAAATATTAAGTGGGTCTCACACAAACTTAAGCACCAACTCTTAAAATGCCAAAATAAGCACCCCTTTTTTTTGGTTGCTTGCACTGTTTGCGGGCCCCATTGACACGTGGCGGCCCGCAATTGGTTCGTTTTTATTTTTTTTATTTCTTTTTTAAAAAAATCAAAAAAATAAAATAAAAATAAAAATAAGAACCCCTAAAAGGTATTCATGGTTAATCATAGTCTTATTTTTCCTAATTAAGCACCCCTTTTGGTTAGTTGTTTGTACTGTTTGCGGGTCTCACTGACACGTGGCGGCCCGCAATTGGTTCTTTTCCTTTTTTCTTTTTTTTTTTAAAAAAAAAAGAACAAAAAAAAAATCAAAAGAAAAAAAACAAAAATAAGCACCCCACTTTAGGTTCCTAGGTTAAAGATGTTCTAATATCTAGAAGCGCATCCATCATCATTTTCTTTCATTCTTTACTCTCGCTTTGGTTGTTGATCTTCTTTATTGGGTCGTATTGGGCTGACATATATAATGTGTAACCCGGTTTGTATAAAGGGCTTTAGGTTAATGTAGATTAACGTACATACTTGTATATATCGAGCTTGTTTTCATTGCTTGAGAAATAAGAAGGTTCTTTACATACTACTGAAGCTTCTTGACATGGTATCAGAGCTTCAAGCCTAACTACTACAAGTTTTTTTTCTCTTTAATCCTGAGATCTCTTCTCTGCTGCGAGGTTTCCTGTGTTATCGATTTCCTTTGAAATTGTGGTTGGTACAAAATCTGTTCTCACTGCTACAATGATGCAAGCTCGTACTGAAACTAGGCGAACGATTTGCCATATGATCTTACTTCCGGAAATAATCCAAGAACGCTTATCTCTAAACCTTTGTTGTGTGGATCTAACTACAATGAATGGTCTACGAATCTTCGATTGGCATTGAAGGCGAGAAAGAAATTTGGTTTTGCGGATGGCACAATACCACAGCCTGATGAGGATTCACAAGATTATGAAGATTGGATTGCAAACAATGCGCTTGTGGTCTCATGGATGAAGTTAACGATTGATGAGAATATCTCAACTTCTATGTTTCACATCGATGACTCCCATGAACTCTGGACGCACATTCAGAAATGTTCTGGAGTTCAGAATGGGCAGCGTGTCCAAAGGCTCAAGACTGTCTAGCCAATTGTCGACAAATAGAAACTGCTATTGAGAAGTATTATGGAAAACTGTCTCAGCTACAAAGGGCTAAGACCATGGAAGAGGTAAGAAAAGAGTGTGAGGAAGACAAACTGCATCAATTCCTAATGAGGTTCGATGAATCGGTGTATGGGGAGGTTAAATCATCTTTGTTATCTCGTGTGCCTTTGCCAACACTTGAGGAAGCGTACAATACGCTGATCCAAGAAGAAGAATCGAAGCTTCTGGGTCGTATGAATGAAGAGCGACCTGATGTTTTGAGATTTTATGTTCAGACAAGCTCAAGATCTCGTCATCCCAGCAAGAACAGAGGAGGTTTCGAAAACAGTATGCTCAAACTGCAACTGTAAAGGGCATACATCTGTGAACCTTTTTTGGCTGATAGGATATCCAGAGTGGTATGAAGAAAAAAACAAGAACATGATGATTCCTTCTCGTGCAAATTCACTTCCGGGTACTGGACATAGTTCGAATGTTCAAGGTAGTGTTCCACACAAAAGAGGAAATGGAGCTGGTTGTGGTAGATCATCTCAAGTGAATCAGGCTTTTGGAGGTGGTGCTTCATCCTCTGCGTTAACCTCTGAAGATCGAGTGGGCATAAGCGGATTGAGTGATTCTCAATGGAAAACACTGGTCCATAAGCTTGAGGAAAGAAAGACGACACCAGCAGAGAATCGCACTGGTAAGTATTTCCTTGAATCTTGGATTATTGATTCTGGCGCAACTAATCACATGACTGGGACTATTGAGTACTTGGTTGATATTCGTGATATCCCTCCGGTTTTAATTAAAGTTCCAGATGGTCGTTTTACTACTTTTACTAAACAAGGACTAGT
This sequence comes from Moricandia moricandioides, assembly GCA_905132885.1. Classification (NCBI taxonomy): domain Eukaryota; kingdom Viridiplantae; phylum Streptophyta; class Magnoliopsida; order Brassicales; family Brassicaceae; genus Moricandia; species Moricandia moricandioides. The sequence goes on along the minus strand of CAJHQQ010001008.1, from coordinate 25,468 downwards.
CCATTTGGGTTCATCTTTGAGTCTTCAGACAATCTTCTTTGTAGCTGAACTTCAGTGTCATCTAATATCTGTCTCACAGTTAACTCAGGACAGAGGTTGTATTGCTCAGGTTACTGATAAACTTTGTCTTCTCCAGGACCACACCACGAAGATGCTTACTGGTATGGGTGGGCAGGAGAATGGGCTGTATTGGTTTCGAGGAATGGAAACAGCAGCAGCAACACAGAGTTCTGGTTCTCTCTCGATTGATGTGTGGCATAGCCATTAAGGCCACCCCTATTCTACAGCTTTGAAGATGTTGCAGTTTTCTGATTTCGGTACTACTTGTTTTGATTCAAAGAAGTGTGAGATTTGTATTCGAGCAAAACAAACAAGAAATTTGTTTCCTTTAAGCATCAATAAGACGAGTTTTCCGTTTGAATTGGTTCATTGGGATTTATGGGGTCCAACTACTGCCATCTGTGGGTCTCGATATTTTCTTAGGATTCTACGACTTCTCACAAGCTGTATGGATATATCTTTTGCCATCGAAACAAGCTACACCCACACATCTTTAAAACTTCATCGCATTGGTGAAGAGGATATTTCCGAATGAAGTGAAAATGATTTGTAGCAACAATGGATCTCAATTTGTTTGTCTCTCTGATTTTTCTGCTGAACAGGGCATCATTCATGAAACAAGTTGTTAGCGACTCCCCAAAAAAATGTTCGGGTAGAGCGGAAACATAGGCACATCCTCAACACAGCTCGTTCTCTGCGTTTCCAAGCTAATATCTCTACAAAATTTTGGGGTTTCTGTGCACTCGCAGCCGGTTACCTTATCAATCGTAAACCAACAAAAATCCTTCAAGGAAAGACACCTTTTGAATTGATATATAACAGATCACCATCAATGGATCATCTTCGTGTATTTGGCTGCGTCTGTTATGTCCATAATCACAAACATGGAGGTGAAAATTTTGAAAGTAGTGACAACAAATCATTTTTTCTCGGTTATCCTTTTCCTAAGAAAGGATTGCAGGTTTACAACTTAGAGACTGGTGTTATTTCAGTGTCACGGGATGTTGTTTTTCTTGAGAGAGAGTTCGCTTTCCCAAAAACAATGTTGTCTCCTTCGATGGATGATGAATTTAGTCAGTCTGTTGCAGCTGATTTATCTGAACCTGAACCTCTAGTTACGGAGATCGTACCGTCTACTTCCACTACTACAGACGACACGAAATCTTCTCACCTTCCTGACTCTTTTTTTTCTTAGAATTATATGTGCCTCTGATGAGACATTGCCTACGTCTGTTACTGCTGATGATGACCTTGAGACTTCACAAACTGAAACATTGCCATTTTCCACTGCTGCAGAAGCTGTTAATGAACCAGAACCAGAACTGATTGGTCGAGGTCTTCGACAAATGAAGCAGCCTACTCGTCTCGCTGACTATGTTGCAACACTGCTACATAATCCAGTGCCCTCAGCCACTCTGTATCCACTGGATTATTATCTCTCTAGTGATCAATTCTCCACTGCTTGTCAAGCATTAATTCAGTGATTACCTCGTATGAAGAACCTTGGAATTATGCTGAAGCAATTTTAGACGAACACTGGCGATTTGCAGTCAGTACTGAAATCGACTCTCTTGGGGATCAAGAAACATGGACAGTAGAAGCGCTTCAACCAAGAAAGAAAGCACTTGGCTGCAAATGGATTTTTTCCGTATTAAATTTCAATGGTACTATTGAAAGATACAAATTAAGCTCGTTTGGTGGTTCTTGAAAATCATCAAAGTGAAGGAATATATTATACTGAGTCGCGCCGGTCGCTAAGATGGCTACAGTTCGTACACTACTTAAACAAATGGCGTCTCTTGACTGCGAAGTTCACCAAATGGATGTCCATAATGCATGATCTTGAAGAAGAAGTGTATATGCAGTTTCCACCCAGTTTTCGTACCAATGATAAAACGAAGGTTTGTCCTCTGAAAAATTTATTATATGGTTTGAAACAGGCTCCTTGATACTGGTCTGAAAGCTTAATGCTTCTTTAAAGGAATATGGGTTTGAACAGAATCGGTCTGATTATTCTTTACTCACCTAAGCTGCTGATGGAGTTCGATTACATGTTCTTGTTTATTTAGATGACTTGATCATTGCTGGTAACTATGTTGGTGTCATCTCTGATTTCAAGCAGTACTTAAGCACAAAATTTCATATGAAAGACTTGGGAGTACTGCGATATTTGAATCGAAGTTTCTCGTAGTCCCAAAGGAATATATTTGTGCCAACGGAAAGTATGTTGTGGACATCATTACTGAAAATGGTCTTCTTGGTGTTAAACCTGTTTCATTTCCCTTGTAACAGAGTCACAAATTAGTACTCGCCAAAGACAGTGCCATACTGGATCCGTCTAAGTATCGTTGCCTCGTCGGACGACTTATACATGTTGGAGGGAAGCGACCAGAACTCTCATATGTTATTCACATACTCTCACAGTTTATGAATGATCCACAAGAAGATCATTCGGATGCAGCTCTTCGCGTTGTGCGCTATCTTAAAAACAGTCCTAGCCAAAGGATACTTCTTTGCGCCAACCCAGAGTTAACATTAACCGCATGATGTAATGCGGATTGGGCCTCTTGTCCAACTACTCACCGTTCACTCACGGGATTGTTTATATAACTTGGAGGCTCTCTGGTCTATGATGTTGTCTCTCGCTCATCTGCTGAGTCAGAAAACTGCGCAATGGTTTACACAGTAATCTAATTGCTTTTGGTTCAGAGAGTTACTTCTAGAGATGGGTATTGTATGTGATGCTCTGATCGTATTGCACTCCAAGAGCTAATCAGCCATCAGCCTGGCGAAGAACCCAGTTTATCATGCTCGCACCAAACATGTTGGTAATGACTGTCATTTCATTCGCAACGAGATAATTTGAGGTACCATTGCTTCTAAACATTTATCGACTAAGTCTCAACTTGCAGAAATTATGACAAAAGCTTTGGGACGTCGTGAGTTTGAAGTGTTTTTAGTCAAGCTGGGTGTTTGTAATCTCCACACCCCACCTTGAGGGGAGGTATTGGGTCATATTGGGCTGACATATATTATGTGTAACCCGGTTTGTATAACGGGCTTTTAGGTTAACGTACATATTTGTATATATCGAGCTTTTCTCCGTGACTTGAGAAATAAGAAGGTTCTTTACATACTACTGAAGCTTCTTGACATTCTTTTTTTTAACACAAACTTCTTGACATTTTTTAAATACCACCATTTTCGGTAGAACTTGCCCCAAATCTGTGAAAAACCATTTCTTACTCTGTTTACTATGCGTGCGTGTGTGTGTAACCGACAAGACCAAGCTTGCTTTACAATATGGTCCAGTAAACCGAAGAAAACTAGACTGATATGCAACAAAGTCATCTAAAAAGAAGTCCAAACCCACATTAGGTTTGCTGTTTCACTAATCGTATGAAGTCATTTAATTTTTTTTTCCAACTGCTTTTGTAATTTGTATCACAAGACACAAGGAGAATAATAATATTTTTTTTAAAAAAAATCAAAACCCATATTGGCAAATTCAGAGCCGTGCGAACACTCATGGCCAACATAAGCGGTTTGAAATAAAATGCCCCAATCTAAAAAAACTATTATATCAGATATTTTCCTTACATAACAAAAATAATATAAACTAATAAACTAAATATTAATTTTAATAACATTTGAATAATTTTCTTTAATTTAATCTTTTAAATCTTATATCTATATCATTATAGCATTTTTCGTAATTTTTATTTGGATATTTAGCTACTAAAACTGTTAAAACATTATCATGTAACCACAAGATCATAAAATCAGCCTTGTATAATTCTCTTTATCTAAGCCCATTTTCAGTTTATCTAAATCCATGTGTCGAAATCTTTAATTATTCAGATTAAAATAATATAATTAATAAAATACCATAATTGAAAATAGTAACTAATAAAAAATGCCATAGTGTTTTTGTTTTTTTTAAAAAAATTGATGCCGTAGGCAATAGCTTCATTTTCTACAACTGAGGCACTGGCCTGGGCAAATTTAGAGCTGTGCAAATACTCATGACTATCATAAGCGGTTTGAAATAAAATGCCCCAATCTTTTATTTTAAAAAAACTACCATATCAGATACTATCCTTACATAACAAAAATAATTACATTAATAAACTAACTATTAAGTTTAATAACATTTTAATAATTTTTTAAATTTATATTTCAAATCTTATATCTATATCATTATAGCATTTTTTCGTAATTTTTATTTGGATATTTAGCTACTAAAACTGTTAAAACATTATGGTAACCACAAGATCATAACAATCAGCCTTGTATAATTCTCTTTATCTAAGCCCATATTCAGTTTATCTAAATCCATGTGTGTAGATATATTTAAGTATTTAGATTAAAATAATATAATTAATAAAATACATTAATGAAAATAGTAACTAATAAAAAGATGCCCTAATGTTTTTTTTAATTGATGTCGTAGGCGATAGCTTCATTTTCTTAATTAACTAGTGGTTTGTCCGTGCTTCGCGCGGATTATTTATTTTGTTATTTCAAATTTATGTTTCATAAGTCTGTATGCATTCGGTTGGATATGTTTTGTGGGATATGTTTTTTTGTTTGTGGGTAGCTAAGTGTGTGCTATGCAGTCATTTTTGTGTGAGATGGTTCATCGTAGCCGCTAACATATCGGCTTTAGAATTTAGGTGTTTTTATGTTTTTGAGTTTTTATTACATCTCAAGAAGCCGTTTGTTTTTCGTAAAAAAGTTTTTATACTTATTTATTAATTGTTGTAGCAACATTGTCGTAATTGTTTTTAGTCTATGTTGTTTTAAAATTTTCTTCACCTATTATTTTCTTACTAATTTTTTTCTTTAACTATTATTGTGATTGAATTTTATTTACAATTTTTTTTTGAAAACGTTTGATTTGAAAATTGGTGAACCTGCCTTTTAACAATAAAACATTTGTTAAAGAGTTTATAACTATGTTGTCTTGTTTATGAAATTTTTTTTTGTCTAGATTGTGAAGGTGATTGACTAAACGATTATTGTCTAACCTCCTCTTCCCTCAGCCAAATTAGCTGGAAACAAAGCAAGAGTGGTTATGTTCTAGTATCACCTTCTATGGTGTTGTGTTGCTGCTGGCTTGTACAGCTGTGTTAGTAAGAAATATTAGGATTTGCAGGAGACCGTGAAAACCAAGAGATATGTAGTCTATACTTTACATAACCAAATATTGCTATGATGCGAGTTGTTTTATAAATAAGTTATGATCAATTGATCAGTGCCGTGCAAGCTCTTTTAGGGGCCTAAGGAAAAATATTAATTTAATTATATTTATGTATTTCTTATAATAGTAGATATAATTTTAAATGATTGCCAAATGATAGTATAAGACAATCAAAATGTCTAAAATAAAAATGATAGTGTTTACAGAATTTTAATTTTTGTTTTTTGTGATGTCTATTTATGAACTTATTTTCTAACTCTTTTAACAAATTAAGAAAAACTAATACTCATATAATACAAACACTAAACAGACATCTATTTTCATATATCTTATAAAAATTAAATATATCATGTTAACCCCTAATATTCACACAACTAAATATAAAAAATAACTATAAAATGTGAGTGTAAAAAGATTGTGTGGAACAAAGTTGATAAAACAAAGAATAATTGTGATCTTTAAACTTGAATAGATACAACTTATAAAATGAAGGAAAGAAAATCATATTTACTTGTTGCTATCTGGTTTTAAAATCAGTCAAGAAACATAAATAAAATTATTTTTGAACTACAAAACAAATTTTATTTTGGAGATTTGGGGCCCCTAATTTTGATGAATTATGTGAAGCCTAAGGCCAATGCCTTTTTACTAACACTATAAGCACGGCTCTGGTTATGATCAAATAACTCTAGTGTGTCGTGTTAAAATTATCTCTTAAATCGTCAGCGTTGTGTGAATCATATGATATTGGTGGTCTGTATCGTTTTAAAATGTTTATTTACAGGCTATAATTGTTGTTAAATGGGCCGAAAACTGTGTGTTTTAATTTCCAAGTGAACATATGAACTTTTCGATACGATGCGGTGGAATTTGTAAGCTTGTGTTTCAAGATTTTTCATTCACACAATTTTTAGATAATAAACATAGTTTAAAACAGTCAAATCCAGTCAAAACACCGCACAATAGACTTGAACTTGAACTCTGGAACTTGTTGATGCAACAATTTTTTTTAAAAGGACAGTAGAGTAGCTGTGATCTGTGAAAGTCTAAAACGGTGTCATGGACTCTCATGTGGTGCCTTCTTTGGAGAGTGTCCAACATCATCATCTTGGGACTCCTCAGTAGGCATCTTGGTGGTCGCACTGAGACCATTTAGTTCAATAACCTTCCCCACTGCATGGAAAATGTGCAGTATGCAAATGTATCAGTTAGAACCATGAAACTTAAAATAGAGTTAGAGGAGAGTGGTACGATAGAGGCTAACCTCGGGGGTGAACTCAGCAAATAACCATTTAGCTTTGAAAGCGTTATTGACTCAATATTCTTGACACCGCCACATTGCTTATAAGTAGAGGACGACACGTCGTTAGTCTGTATCATATTGAGTAAAGGAAAGAGTAAGGTGAGTGAAAACAATTTCAAATTGACAAATTCAAAAATCAGAGAAAATGCCTATATCCTAAAACTTTCAAGTAATTGACGCCTACGTTACTCTCCTTGTCGAAGTAGAAATGTGTTCAAGAAGTTGAATTTAGGAAGAATCGGCCTGCAAATAAATGGTTCTTGTTAAACGCTTTTGTAAATGACTATATGCAAACGTATAGAATCAGGTTTTCATAGCTATACCTCCAACCATTTTTGGATTAATTTTGTCATAACAATGACCTTTGTCTCAAAACCACTCACGTCGAATTTTACATGCAGTTGCGCTGCAAGACAATTGAAAACATAAACACACACACCGTTTTTCAACTGCGTGGTAGAAATGTATAATAAAAACCAAGTTAAATGGACGGAAGCTATTGGAGTATCAACGAGTGTGGTTTAATTTCGGTTTAGATTGGTTCAATTTAATTGTATTTTGATTCCAGTTTAATACCGTTGATACTGGTTTCTCTCTCTCGAATATAAAGAGAAGAACGTTGTAACAAACTTTCCTAAGAAGAAATGAACGAAGACACTTTCTTCCTTGTTGATTCCTAAACAAGTAATATGGTATCAGAGCGTTGATATCACCATCAACGACTCGATTCTCGGATTTTTTAAGCTCGCTATCTTCCACGATCGGATCTAACTCCTTCCGATCTGTTCTCTCTGTTCCTTTCCGAACAGAGTGTGGTTTTCTCAGCTCCAAATGGTTACGCTTCGCAGATCTACGAGGAGAGCAGCTCGTGCTTCAACACCCAGAGCTTCTCCGCCTATTCCGGCAACCTCTGTTCAAGATCCACCTATTCCGGTGCCTTTTGCGGCGAATCCATCGTCATCTACCATTCCGCCTCCATCCTTCATCCCTCGTGAGACATTTGATTTTGATGGGGTTCAATACTCTCCGTACTTCCTCACGAATGCTGATAACCCCGGAACATCACTCATCAACGAGCTACTCGATGGATCAAACTATAATACTTGGAACTTAGCTATCACTATTGCGTTAGAGGCTAAGAATAAGATCGTGTTTGTTGATGGATCGCTACCTAGACCTTATGAACTTCATCCTCACTATCGTATTTGGTGTCGATGTAATAGTATGGTCAAATCTTGGATCCTCAACTCTGTGAATAAGTCGATCTATGGAAGTATTTTGCGATTCAGCGATGCTTCTGAGATCTGGAATGACTTGACAAGCAGGTTTCATATCACCAACTTGCCACGTTCTTATCAGCTCACACAACAAATCTGGTCTCTCCAACAAGGCAACACAGATCTTTCAACTTACTATGCTAAGCTTAAGACTCTGTGGGATGACCTTGATGGAGCAGATTGTATTAAAACATGTCTCAATTGCAACTGCTGCAAAGCTACTGCAACTAAAATTGAGCATACGAAGATTATCAAGTTCTTGGCAGGTCTCAATGAGTCTTATGCAAACGCTCGAGGTCAGATCATAATGAAGAAGAACGTTCCTTCTCTTGCGGAAGTTTATAACCTTCTTGACCAAGATTACAGTCAAAGGAACATTACTCCGGTTCACAATGCTACTGCCTTTCAAATTACTGCATCAGAGAACGTTTCTGCCTCGGTTAATGCTGCTTATAACCCTCCCAAACAACGTCCTATGTGCTCTCATTGTGGGTATACTGGTCATACCATTGATAAGTGTTACAAAATTCATGGTTATCATCCTGGATTCAAACACAAAGTCAAACAACCTGAGAAGCCATCTTATGGAGATAAGCAGTCATCCAAACCTGTTGTTGCTCAGCTAGCTCTTCAGAATGCAGCTTCACAGGACATTAACGTTCCAGAAATGATCAATACACTTACCAAAGATCAGATTCAGAGTGTCATTGCTTATTTCAACAATCAGTTAAACACCTCCTCTGCCTCCACTTCAACACCATCGACCTCAATGGGAACTATAACAACTTTACCTGGTATGGCTTTCTCTACTACTTCTCTATGTTTTGTGGGCATGTTGCGAGCTACTGGTAATTGTTTATCTTCTCAGTCTTGGGTCATTGATAGTGGAGCGACACACCATGTCTCTCATGATAGAAATCAGTTCATTACTTTGACTGATTCTATTGACAAATCTGTCACTCTCCCAACAGGGATTGGTGTGAAAATTCAAGGTGTTGGTCAGATACGCTTGAATGAGTATCTTATTCTGAATAACGTTTTATACATTCCTGATTTCGTCTCAACCTTCTCAGTATCAGTCAGCTAACTAAGGACATCAAGTGTCGTGTTATATTTGATGAGTCTACTTGTCTGATACAGGATCCTATCAGGGGATTGACGATTGGTCAGGGTGAAGAAATTTCCAATCTTTATGTCTTGGATGCATCTGCAGTCATTGGATCATCTACTAAAGATTTTTCTTTTTCAGTTAATGTTGTTCTTGATACCACTTTATGGCATCATAGACTTGGCCATCCATCTGTGGAGAAGATTGTTGCAATAACAGATGTACTTGGTTTTAAGAAGAGAAATAAAGAACATTTTCATTGTGGAATATGTCCTTTAGCCAAACAAAAGCATCTTCCTTATACTTCTCAGAATAATATTCGTGATAATGCTTTTGATTTGCTGCATATTGACATTTGGGGTCCTTTCTCAGTGCCAACTCCAGATGGATACAAGTATTTTCTAACTATAGTTGATGATCATACCAGGGTCACATGGGTTTATCTTCTGCATAATAAGTCAGAGGTTTTGCAGATCTTTCCCGACTTCATCACTATGGTTGAGAAACAGTATCAGACTTTTGTGAAAGCTGTCCGCTCAGATAATGCTCAAAAGCTGAAATTTACTGATCTCTATAAAGCAAAGGGGATTCAAGATTTTCATTCTTGTCCAGAGACTCCACAACAAAACTCTGTTGTGGAACGGAAACACCAGCATATACTCAATGTAGCACGCTCTTTAATGTTTCAGTCTCATCTACCGCTTGGTTTTTGGGGTGACTGCATCCTTACTGCGGTTTTCTTGATCAACCGGCTACCTACTCCGGTGCTACAGAACAAATCCCCTTATCAGGTTCTCACTTCTAAACAGCCTGCTTATAAGGATTTGAGGGTCTTTGGTTGTTTGGTTTACTGCTCCACCAGTTCTAAGAATCGTCACAAGTTTCAACCTCGTGCTAAACCTTGTGTTTTTCTTGGTTATCCTGCTGGATACAAAGGTTATAAACTCTTGGATTTGGAAACAAATGGTACTCTTATCTCAAGAAATGTGGTCTTCCATGAAGACATATTCCCATTTTCTTCTCCTGACAACTATATTCCACCGGATTTCTTTTCTGCAAAGGATGCCTCTTCCGTTGATATTCCAGTATCTGTTGGTTCTTCACCTCCTGTCTGTGGTGATGTTTCTTCTCATTCTAAACGGACACCAAAGCCTCCTTCATATTTACATGATTACTATTGTAACATGACTGCGACTGATCTCCCGTATCCTCTAGCTGCTCATCTTTCTTATAATCAGCTTTCTAAGGGTTACATGGATTATATCTGTTCTGTTACTTTGCACTCAAAACCTGCTTCTTTTCGACAGGCAAAGAAATTTGAGGAATGGTTATTAGCTATGAATGAAGAACTCTTGGCTCTTGAAGCTAATCATACATGGGACATTTGTTCTCTCCCTCCAGACAAGCATGCTATCGGATGTAAATGGGTTTATAAAGTAAAACTCAGTGCTGATGGTACTTTAGAGAGGTACAAGGCCAGACTTGTTGCCAAAGGTTACACTCAACAGGAGGGTATTGACTTTGTTGAAACTTTCTCTCCTGTTGCAAAGATGACAACTGTGAAGACCTTACTTGCGGTTGCTGCAGCCAAATCTTGGAGTCTTACCCAGTTGGACATTTCAAATGCTTTCCTGAATGGTGATCTATCTGAGGAGATCTATATGCTATTACCTTCGGGTTACACTCCACCACACGGTGTCACTCTACCTCTCAATCCAGTGTGTAAGCTTCGGAAATCTCTTTATGGTTTGAAACAAGCCTCAAGACAATGGTTTCTTAAATTCAGCTCCACACTACTCTCTTTGGGATTTCAGAAGTCTTACACTGATCATACTCTCTTCATCAGAAACGTCCACGGCAAGTATATTGCTGTGCTTGTGTACGTTGATGATATTATTATCACGTCTAATGATGATAATGAAGTTGCAGTTTTGAAGAATGATTTGCAGAAGTTCTTTAAATTAAGGGATCTTGGCCCCTTGAAATATTTCCTTGGTCTTGAGATTGCTCGCTCTAGCTCAGGAATCTCTGTCTGCCAGAGGAAGTATATCCTTGAACTACTTGAAGATACTGGTTTGTTAGCATGCAAGCCGTCCAGAATTCCTATGGATCCTCATCATGTCTTGTGCTCAGACAGTGTTGAGCCACTTCTATCGAATCCTGCAGCTTATAGACGGTTGGTTGGACGAATGATGTATCTTACCATTACCAGACCTGATATTACATTTGCTATCAATAAACTGTGCCAATTTACTTCTGCTCCTCGGCCTTCTCATCTTAAAGCAGCTCACAAGATTCTGCATTATTTGAAAGGTACTATTGGTCTTGGTCTATTCTTCTCTGTTTCTAGTGACTTGACTCTCAAGGCTTTCACGGATGCTGACTGGGGATCATGTAAAGACACGAGGCGTTCCACTTCCGGTTACTGTATGTTTCTTGGTGATTCTCTCATCGCTTGGAAGTCAAAGAAACAAGATAATGTTTCATGCTCTTCTGCAGAATCGGAATATAGGGCTATGAGCTTTGCTGTCAAGGAAGTGGAATGGTTGGTGAATCTTTTGGCTGAGTTTGATTGTCCTCAACGTCAATCTATTGCCTTCTATTGTGACTCTACAGCTGCGATCCACATTGCCAACAATCATGTTTTTCATGAAAGGACCAAACATCTCGACCGTGACTGTCACAAGGTTCGTGACAAGGTTGAAGCCGGTCTCATCAAGACACTTCATGTTCGTACCATGGATCAATTAGCAAACGGGTTCACTAAGCCTCTGCAACCGGGTCACTTTCACTCTCTCATCCGCAAGATGTCATTAAACTCCATATACATGCCATCTTGAGGGGGGATATTGGAGTATCAACGAGTGTGGTTTAATTTCGGTTTAGATTGGTTCAATTTAATTGTATTTTGATTCCGGTTTAATACCGTTGATACTGGTTTCTCTCTCTCGAATATAAAGAGAAGAACGTTATAACAAACTTTCCTAAGAAGAAATGAACGAAGACACTTTCTTCCTTGTTGATTCCTAAACAAGTAATAGAAGCAATAATTTACTTTTGAGAGTATAACAACATAAAGGGGTACAAAGGTCTGACATGTGAATGTGGATATTTGCCATAACAGGTTGAGTAGTCTGTGTTTCTTTATTGCAAGTCGTATTTATTCCCATCACTTTACCTACAATATATGGAATTAAACGTTTGGAGTTATGTTTGGTCAAGGAAATCATAAGAAGGTTGGAAACTTGAAGTAAAGGGTTATCAAATGTGTTCAATGAAACATACCGGGCAAATCGATGTTTGTATATTAGCCAACGACGTCCTGGTTGTAACTGCGGAATCAAAATAGCTCCATCAGTATTGAGTTCCTGCTCTCTGCTAACTCTAACTTCGTATGGCCAGTGAATCGAACAGGCGCATCAGAAAAGCGGAAGCTTTGATTGTTTATACTCACATCAATGAGGCTAAGCTCGTAAAGCTCTCCTTCTCCGAGAATGCTTTTGAAGGTACTGAGCGGTGAAAATTGATTGACGCCTTAATCATAGTTGGCTGTCAAGAATAAAAGGTAATTGGTTAGCGTGAATTTTTCTGCAGGTGTAAGTGTCTGTAAAACTAAACCATGTAACTATTGTTACCTTTTCATCAACGAAAAGAAGATCAACACCCATCATTTAGCCTCGTTTCTTGAAATTATGAGCTTCACAAATACGAAGGTTGCGGGTAAGAACACTCTGCCTGCAACGACCATCCTTGAGCTCAAATAAATGAAGTTGTTGATTTGCCATTCTCGGAGGATTCTAACAACATATTGTGGTTTCAATAGTGTGTAAAGAATAAAAAGAGGTTTGTGAAAGAAACATTGAAGAGACATTGAAGATTATGTAGTGGCCATCGTTGATTGAAAACCATTAGTGTAGAGGTTTCTTAAACGCATTAAAGAGGAGGTGAAACATAACGAATAGGTTACGCAAAAAGGAGAGACGGCGTTCTTCATCATTGAAAGAATACCCTAAATAATCATTGGCCAATTTGAGAATGTAATTGTTGGCCCAAAAAATGTTATGTTTAAGCCTGTCATCGATAGAATATTATTTCATGATAAGGGAGTTTGCCACGTATCATGAAATGCCCCATGCTAAATGTTGAGATGGGACTCTAAGGAGATACCAAACTCAACTTTATTTATAAAGATGTTGGCAATGCAACGTCAGATTAAGGTTCAACGTCAGATACGTACCAGCAATAAACAGCAACCCGGACTTAACCAAAACCGAAAAAAAAATAATTTCTTTCAAATGATTTTCTTTCGTTGAGAAAGCTAACGTAAGGTTCAAATCTTGTTTTAAAACCGACGTCTCTTGACTCTCTTCTCTCTAAAATCTGGTATCTCTCGTCTCCCTAGGCTCTTTGCTCTCTCGTGTCTCTCTCTCGCCAAGTCTCCATGGATGAATGTTGATGTACTAGTTCACGGAGTACTGCAAGAGGTAGTACGTAATGTGTTGCATGAAGGCGAAGCAATATAAGAGTTCGTGTATTGATTGCTCGAACTTGAAAAAGGAAAGAAAATATATGCGTGAAGACAAATGGACATTTTACATTAAGCAAAAGAGAGTTTGCTTGAAGAGGAAATTTGTCATTAAGGAAAGATAAAGTTTGCTTAAAAGGGAAGGAATATTAACAAGGAGATTTAGAGATTGGAGTATAGAGCCACGAAATTTACCTAGTATAACTAGGTTTGAGGAGCTTTGTAGGAGATTAACACAAAAAAAATAGTATTCTTAGCAAAAAGAGCTTCATTACTTGTATGGTGAATGACATATAAAGGGCTAAAGAAGAGAAAGTTTCTTAAGATCATGTGTTAGATCATAGAAACGTATGAGTCCAGTGTTTTCCTGATTAATTAAGAATTGTAAGTTTACTTGGAAGATATCTAGTAAAGTCGTATTTCTTTGTTGAGAAACTCTTTGTATTCTTTGTGTTTATCTATCGTAGTACTTCTTGACACAGTACTCGTACTACTCTATATCAGACCAGTCTTGCACTTTTGCAATGGAGACGATAATAGTGGGGTAAGTTCTTCTGATCATTCACGTTTCCAGTCTGATCAAGTAGTGTTCAAGATGTATAGCTGATGTTCTTGAGTGATGATATACGCTATGTTTTAAAAATTGCGTTCAAGAATCACATATAACTGTAATCCAACGTGCAGAGTGAATCACCAACTATTGGGATTAACCCAAGCTTCTACTAGTGTCAGGCATTATCTTGATTCCATAGGAGATGCATATACTCAGCAGATCCGGATGGGCAATACTCCAAGACTAACCCATATTCTTGTTAAGCCTAATTATTAAAGTCTAATGGTTAGATTAATAAAAGGCAAACTGTGAATACAAATGGGTCTCAGCCTTATTTGTTTTAAATGAATGAAAGGAGATTTGTCCCATATCGCCTATGAGAAGCAAATTTGAGTAACTTATATATGCACTCGCATGTAGAACTGATCAAAGGCTTCAAGGAGAGAGGAGGCTCCTCACGCTCACGCCGCTGCTGTCGTCCAGCCGGCTCGGCATGGGCGGCTTGGGCTTGGGCTTGGAAGAATGTGGCCCCATGACCACTACAATATGTTTTTTTTGGTCAAAATAAGCTTAGCGTTTTTGGCCCGTTTTATACCCAAAACAACATGCATTTCGTTTTAAAACGACAAGTAGTTTGTCTACAAAATAAAAAACCTCATGTAGTTTATTATGTCACTAAGAAATTTAAACGAAAAGAAATAGTCAGAGATTCTTGAGGAATAAGTCTTGTAACTCAACTTCCTTTGATCTCTGTGAGATTTTCGCTCACGTACAGCAGATTTTGAGCGAAGTGGCTCTCGTTCTTCTCTTTAAATAAACCCGGCTCTCTTCATTCATTCTTTACGTTTTACAGAAATGAAAAAAAAATCATCACAACAAATCCCATACCGTAAGTCAATAATTCGAGAGTGTTTCATAGTTCTATAGTTCGATAGGGATAGTTCACGAGTGTCGCGTGACTATCTATCGTGATTATATCTTGGGACTCTAATTCGCATAAGTCATCGCACTTACGGGTGAATATTAAAAGTTAAGGAAATAGATTTATCTCGACTCAAGGGTCTGTTTTCGAAAATGTTTTTTCATATAGGTTTTCATTTCTTCTTTCCAATCGTTTATTTTCTTAACATCGTCTTTATTTACATTATTTATGTCAATTCTGTTTTATGGCTTCTACAGTCTTAACTCTTAATTGCTTTCTATCGTAAGCTTTAATCGAATTGATTCATTACGGTTTTATAAACGATTTTCAAGGATTTATAAAATGTTTTGCTTTCTTATTATTGTAACGGGTTTGCGATTTGCTTTCAGAACTTCCGAAAAATGTTTCTTGTTTCTATATATGATTCTTAGAACGTTATCAAAACGATTTGTTTCCACGAACACTTCACAAGCGAGTTTGTGAAACAATCAAAAGTCTACCTAAACGGTTTATGTGAATGCTTTCAAGCGAGTTTGCAAAATATTTTCAGACTTATATCGATATAATTTGGTGACTGTAACGCTATTGCGATCTACTAAAAACCACCAAAAATAGCCATCGATTTTAGACTATTACTTTTGCTTAAAATAATATGATACAATTATTTTATTAACGCATTCATGTGTTTTTTTGATATATTTTTTAAGATACTAGCTTTAAAAACTAGCATATTTAAGTATATTCTTGTGATTCGATTCAAGTCAGGTCTGGTTCCATCCATTATGATATTAAAGTTTTGGACCATTCAAGTATTTTCCCAATGTGGTTTAGGTGCGGTATAACTTTACGTGTTGGATTCGGTTCTTCGAATACATATATGTTGATCTATCACTAACAAAATAGTTTTAAAATATTTTAAATTTTAAATCTTTTTATGTTAAACAGAAACAATCCCGCGCTTTGAGAGCACAAATCAAATCTAGTAGTATTATTATTAAGCAATACTTATTAAACCTTTGTTCTCCAAGAGAGACTCCACTCCTCATACTCCACTTCAGCCACTGATTTTGACTCCCTTTGATCTCTGCCTCTTCTGAATGAAAGCCATGGGCCTGCTAACTTATCAATACCCCCTCGAAGAAGAGCCATCTTGTTCTCAAGCTGAAACCCTGGAAACTGGTCCTTAATACGCTGCAAGGGTACCTACGAATTCTCAAACTCAGGTAGACCAGCCCACTTAATCAACAACTCCGGCTTTTCACCATCCATTGTGTTCCTGATACTCAGTATCTCCTCCGGTACAGCTTTCCATTCCAGTGACAACGACAGGATTAAAGGGAGCTCTTGTAGCCGATCTGTGGGTGTGATTGCCAACTTGATCTGAGAAACATGGAATACAAGATGGATCAAGCTCTGCGGGGGTAATGTGAGCTTGTAGACACTTTACCTACGCGCTTCTCCACCTTATAAGGTCCAAAATACCTAGGAGACAGTTTCTCCGCTCTTTGCAATGCTACTGAATTCTGCATGTACGGTCTGAACTTTAAATAAACCATATGTCCTTCTTTAAACTCCACATCACGACGCTTCTTGTTGGTTGATAATTGCATTCTTTGCTGAGCAGCAATCAGATTCTCATGCAACTCTGCTAGCAGCCCATCTCTGCTTGTATCATCTTCTCACAGCATTGGCCGTAGGAACATCACCAAACCGAAGTATCTTAGGAGGATCTCACCCATACAGCGCTTGAAAGGATTATCACTGAGAGACGAATGGTGTGATGAGTTGTACCAAAACTCAACCCATGGTAGCCATTGAATCCACGAGCTTGGTTTCCTACCTACAAAGTATCTCAAGTAAGCCTCTAGACAACTGTTAACCACCTCAGTCTGTCCGTATGATTGAGGATGATACGTTGTGCCCTTGTGGAGAGCGGTGCCCTGGCTGTTAAACAAAGCAGTCGAAAATTTAATGACTCAAAAAACTTTATCCATGTCAAATGCCATAGTTTCTGGAAATCCATGAAACTTCACCACATCCTTGATGAACACCTCAACCATTTTCTTGGCAGTAAGGATGGCGTAATGCTAGAAAATGAGCATACATCGGCAATCGATCTACTACCATCAGAATCACATCAAAACCTTTCGAAATGGATAATCCCTCCACAAAAGTATAAGTTGATATCAGAACAGACCTGTTGTGGAATGGGTAAAGGAAACAACAAACCCGCTGAAGAAAGCATCGAGTACTTGTTCTCTTGACATACTGCACACGCCTTGATGTACTCTATTATATCCTTCCTCATTATCCTCTTGAAAGTTTTGAGAACACCCTCATGCCCCCCCCCCCCCCCCCCCCCACACCAATAACACTGTCATGCAACTGTTGTAACAACATTGGGATGAATGAGGACTTAGCAGGAATAACCAGAATCTGATCCTTGAACAGCAAACTTCTCAAACTGAAACCCGGAGTCCTTGAACCTGTCCTCCTTGATATAAGAAACTACCTTCTGTAATTCCTCATCCTTCTCTACTTGTAACACAAACTCTTCCCTATCAAGTGAGATTGGCTTCGTTATCTGTAAAGCCATCACTTGCTCCATAAAGGACAATGCATCAGCTGCTCTGTTTTCTTTTCCAGAGCGGTACTCTATATAGTAGTTAAGATCTAACAACTTCGATGCACACTTATGTTGTTCAATTGATATTGCCTTATGTTCCAAAAGATGCTTCAAACTTTTTTGATTTGTGAAAATGGTGAACTGATGAACTGTCAAACAGTGTCTCCATTTAGTCACTGCGAAGACAGTGGCTAATAACTCATGCTCATACGCTATTTGATTCTTTCCCTTGCAAAAAAAACATTTGATGATAAAGGCAATTGGACGATTCCTTTGGGACAGAACAGCTCAAATTCCTTTCCCAGAAGAATCAGTTTCTATTGTAAATTGTCGAGTGAAGTCTGACATCTCTACCACCAGTAAAGAAGACATGGCTTGTTTCAACTCTTCAAACGCTACTGAAGCTTCAGCAGTCCATGGAAAACCCATCTTTTCGCAAGAGTTTAGTGAGTGGTCTCGCTATTTTTCTGTTCCCATTAACGAAACGTTTGTAGTATGCTATCAACCCAAAACCCTCTTAACGCAGTCACATTCTTAGGTTGAGGCCAGCTCTTCATCGGAGCCACTTTGTCAAGATCATCTGCAATACCATTTCAATTAATGACATGCCCTAAGTAAGCAATTTGCTGCTGAACTTGTGTTTCAATAGGAGCTGCAATACCATCTTCAAATGCTCCTGATGTTCCATTTCAAATTTATGTTGTAAACAAGGATGTCATAAAAAAACACCAACACAAACTTCTTCAAATGGGGCCAGAAAATGTCATTCATCACTTACTGGAAGGTAGCTGGTGCGTTTGTGAGCCCAAAAGGAATCACCAAGAACTCGCAGTGCCTTCATGAGTCTTAAAGGAAGTCTTTCCTACATCTTCTGACTTAACTCTAATCTGATGATGCCCAAACTTGAGATCAATTTTGGAGAAAACCGTTGCTCCGACCGATTCATCCAACAACACCTCAATGATGGGTATGGGATAACAGTCACGGATAATATCCTCGTTTAGTAGTATAATCCACACAAAAATGTAGGCCGCTATCCTTCTTTTATACTAGCAAGACATGGCTGGAAAAGGACTGATATTATGCCTTATGATTTCTGTAATCATCATCTCTTTCACTAACTTGTCAATCTTGTTTTTATGGGGGTGAGAAATTTGGTAAGGCCTAGCATTCACTGGAGTTTTGCCCGTTTGTAAGGTAATGGCATAAGCTATGTTTTGAACCGGAAACCCTTGTGGCATCTGAAACACCTGGGAAAAGCCTTCATCAAGGACTGAACTGCTAGACTTGGAACTGCATAGGGGTGATTCCCATTACACTCAAATAAATAACTAAGCTCTAGGAGGAATGCTTTACCCTCTTGTTTCCATAATTTTTGCATAGATTGCAAAGACACAGTTTCTCGTAGCAAAGCAATATCACCACTGATTGTAACCCACTCCTTATCATGTACATACCACAATCTATGAATTCTCCAGTTGATGTGTGTCTCTCCCAAAGTATCCAGCCAAAAGTACCCAAGCACCACATCTGTTGTACCCAATTCAAACAGCAAAAACTCCTTAATCCAAACTCCCTCAATAGTCAAGTTCACTCCTTCACACTTGCCTCTGCCTGTTATAACCTGACCGGTGCCAATCGAGACTCCAAACCCTTTAGTGTCAGACACAGACAAACCCAATTTCACAACCACTCTCTTGGCTATGAAGCTGATAGTAGCCCCTGAGTCAATCAACACCACAACTTCAGCGTTTCTAATCATGCCTCTCATCCTCATAGTTCCGTGTGAAGTCAAGCCCACCATAGACTGAATGTACAAGACTCTCAGCTCTTGAACTGTGGTACCCTTGTCTGTCGCGTTCTCATCATCCTTAAATTCCTCCTTATCATCAGATTCTTGTTCCTCTTCTTCTTCCACTTCTTTACATTTGAATCGTTGGAACACCTTGCATCTATGACCAGAGAAGAACCTTTCCCCGTAATCACGACATGGGTTGTTATTTCTGCATCGTTGGTCATTGCTCTTGAGATCTCTATTGCCTTCAAATGATTTGCGAGCAGGAGTGAAATCTTGAGCACGCTGATGACCACCAGTTGAGTTAATTGGTTTGTAAGTTTTTTTTTTTTTTTTGAATTTTTGCTTATACGGCATCATCCTCATAGTGTTGTATGCTATTTGTCGTTGAATAATTTGTATCTGACAATTAATGTGTGTGACTCTTTTTGAGGTTCTTGCCAACCGTAAACTTTGCATAATTTCCAAAAAGAAATTGACAACTTTGGTGAGGAATTGGCAGTCCAAACATCAGCCATCTAGACTATTTCTTACTTGGTCTTTACTCTTAAGCACATGTTTGCATGTTTTGTAGGAAGAGATTCATAATGATATATTTGTTCCATTCGCCGGTTTGATTGTAAAAGAGATTAGTTGCCAAGATGTTTTTGTTGACAAGATTTGGAGGATCCATAGTAAAAATTAGGTTTTTAAAAAGACACGAAATTTAATTTTTAATAAATTAAACAGAGAGAATTAATTTTCTAAAACAACTAAAATAATTTTTAAAATAAAATAAAATACAAACTATTTAGATTTTCATTACCATTGTGCTAAAACTTCTACATCATTTGTAGAACTTTTAATCCTAATTTATAGCACAAACCATATATTTATTATGCACATTTCTGTATATTTTTTTATTAGTCAAAGATTGTTGTAAAAATATTCATTTTTAATCGTTTTAGTTTTTTAATTTTATTTATATAGGTTAGGAAAATATTTACAACCAAAGAAATGGGAGTATAATCTCTTCTAAGATTTTAATATCATGATATATGATCTACTTTTTGACACATCAGCACGTACCATCTATTATCCTTGTTATTTTTTTTTGTTATTTATTTGTTTTGGGTAATTACTGATTTATAAAGAAAGATATCATATAATTTGGCTGTTTCAGTTTAAATATTAGATAATTCGGGTTGTTCGGATAATTCAATTAATTTCTAATATTTTGAATAAAAACATTCAGGTAATTCAATTTTTTCTCGGTAATTCAGTTTATAAATATTTTTAGGATATTTTTAATTTAGAAATTAAATATAGTTAAAATATGTAACTCTATAATTTGTATTTTAAAATTCAGTACCCATTTGGTTCTCAGTTCGGTTTCATTTTTTTATTTCAAAGATATATGATGTGCTCAATTATTTATGAAATTTAGTTTAATTTTGTTTTCGTTTTTTTTTTTTCTGTTTGGTAAGGTTCGATTTGCTGTTCCGAGTAAATGTGCCCAAACCTATACAATCCATTTAAAAAGAATTATTTACTTTCGCAAACAAACCCGTGCTTTCAGCTTTCCAAAGCGCATATCAAAAATCTAGTTCCCTATTTAAAACAACAACACTATGGTTTCTTTGTATTGCGGTGGATGCATGCGTCCAGAGTCTTTAGTTTCAAAGTGGTTGTGAGGATCTGAAACTAAACCTGAGAAACCCATAAGCCTTTTAGGCTATGTGACGGGTCTAAGACTTTTAGACATGTTTATGCGCATTACTTGTTTACAAAACTTGACTGATACACACATGAATATAAACTTGCAGGTGTGGGATCTCAGGAAAGGGGAAAGAGGGATTGAGTTACTTGATCAAGCTTTAGAAGAAACATGCGAAACAGAAGAATTCTTTGAAGCATATAAGCTTTCAACAGAAAGAAAACTGTAACAGCTATTCAACCTGAGTCCTGAAACAGAGAGAGTATGCATAAATTTTCAATAGAAGGAGATTTTGGCTTTTGAAGATGCCTTTGAGAATCCCATTAACTGAGACCTTATCATCTGTCTCCGGAGGTTGTCTCTACAGAGGAAACTAGATCTTAGAGTCATCTTGATCAAAGCCTTTCCATGTCTCAGCAGAAAGATAGCAAGGCTCATCTCATTTTCGCACTCCAAGAATCCATGAATCTCCACAAACTTCAAGTTGTTCAAGAAAGATTCCACTTCATAGGTTTGAGATTCCCAGTATTGAATCTCTGAGTTAGACATATCCCACAAGTCCTTATTCCATTGCTGTCAAAATCAGAGACACATTCAGTTCAAAACCGAGAAAGAATAAAGCATTGCTTCTCTTAATACTTACCCTTCTTTCACTTGTTTGATCATTAATGATCTTGAGAAGAAGTATGTTAAGCATTGGACAGCTCTTGAACAGACATGACAGCGCTTGAACATTGTGTCTGTCGAAACGTGTTTGAAGTTCCAAGAATCTCATGTTGTGAAACGGTATAAGATGATTCTTTACTAATCCTTTCTTGCTTGACAAAATCTGTCACAACATTAACAAAATAAAGTCAGAAGAAGATGTGGAAGCATGTATAATAAGTGTACATATACCTCCACAGATTCGTTTTCAAGTTGTAGTTTATAGGAATGGCAGAGTTCAGACAAGAGAGTGAATAAGCTCTGTGTCTGAGAATTGATATCTTGATGAAGCAACAGAACTCCAACGAATGCCTTTCTCAGACAAACTAACTTGTTCAAGAAATGAACAGTTGTAGTGACTGCATTTGAGTTCCATAGGAACGTCTTGAGATTTGGAGTGTTAATCTTCACAATGCTCTCTTTGGAGTATGAATGGAAGCAACCCACTACCTTAAGTCTATGAAGGTTATCACCAGAAACCTCTAAGCTATCAAGCTGTAAAGAGTTCTTTAAAGTAAACTCTTGGAGAAGACGGCAACAAACCCTAAGTTCCTTGAGTCCGAAGCAATTTTCTAGGGCTAGTTTCTCTAAAAGAGGAAAGTTTGGGTCAGTGAAGTAATCTGAGAGATAAGGTTGGTTGTATAGAATCACAAGAGATAGAGAGAGTGATGTAAGTTTCTGAAAACCTCCAAAGATTGATGATGAAGGAGGTAATCTAAAACCAGGGTAAGATGACTTAAGCTTCAAGGCTCTTAGGTATTGAGATGTCACAATCCAACGAGGGAAGTTGAAGTAGTCATTGGTAATGACATCAACGTCAAGATGTTGAACCTGATGAGTAACAGCTAAACGGATCAAGGAGTTGAGACTTGTGAATGTGATTGGAGTGCGGAAACGAAGTGATCTTAGATTGTTAGCGTCACGGTGATGACGAAGAGAAAGCAGTTGGTAAATGGAGTTAGAAGAGAAAGATGGTGGTTTAGGGTTTTCATTGATGGAAGTGAAATCAAGATCAGGCAATGAGAGAAAGAGAGATCTCCATCTTTTGGAGAGTGAGCTGGTTATAGCTGCGGATTGTAGAGGAAGTAAGAGAAGAATCTGATGAACAAGAGAGTCTGGGAGGTTACTGATTCTATCTACTTTGATAACGTCTTCTCTCTTCTTCTTCTTTCGTTTCACAGATCTTATCTCCATTGTCAAAAAACAATAACCCTAATCAAGCTTCCTCTTTTTTTTGCTTTTGTTTTCCTCTAGTCCGAGATTAGGGTTTGAAACATTCAAAACAACTCTCTGAAAATCATTAACGATAAGTGCGTTGAGAGTTTGTTTCCACAAACTTCGCATTTTCTGTTTAAGAATATATTTAAATTTCAACAGATAATTGATTTGTATTTATACAAAAACAGAATATCTTTTCTTTTGATCACAATAACTTGTTGACCAAGTTAAAGAGAAGATTGACTTAAGAGGAAACCTCGTAGCATCAAAGCAATAAACCCAAATAAGGTGATGGAAAACTTAGCTCAGACACAGTTGGGCTCATCCCACCACCAGAATCTCTGGTCTCCATTCCACTTGCTTAGGTCAGTTGTTGTCGGGACTTGACAAGCATCAATCTTGTAAGAAGCAGTGAAAGGAGCATGACTCCAAGACCTCCTTGAGTTACCCAATAATCTGCATTCCAAATCGAACTGTACAACTCCCATGGCTTCATCTTTAGCAAATGGGATACCTTTATCTTCAAGATTCTTGTGGACGTGTCTCGTCTACCATGAATATGATGTTTAAACAATTATAGAGTAACTGCGGGATCGAACCAAAGGTGCTCTCTGTTGACACAATGAGCCATAGCCAGCTTGAGCGGTAAAGTTTCTCGAACTTAGCTCGAGGAGCAGCTTCACCATACACACACATGAACCAACAACCCGTATTGACTCAGTGGGGACACTGCGCTACTGGAAACTCACCTTCCATTGGTTCCTTCTCTTTCATATTGTTTTCACTAAGGTATTAGAATCATTACAGTGATAGAAGCATTTCACAGCTTGTACTCTGTTAAGCAAATCCTGCCTTTGTATTAAAGTTTGGAATAAAAAGAAGCAGCTTAAATCATTAAGATAAACACCAATCTACTGATACTTGTAAAGGCTATCCATAAACTACAGACACAAGAAGCAAAATTTGAACCAGTAGTAATGTCTTTGGCAAGAACAACATGTAATGAAAAGCAAGGTTTTCTTGATCTGCACTATATCAACATGAGCTGCTCATGCGGTTCTTTCCATCTTCTTGGGCAGATTTCTTGATTGATTCAAGAAGATGCTCAATTCTGTATTTCATTACAGGCTGACCATGACGAGTCTTTCTCATCATTTTCCCTTTTGCTGCTTTCCTCCGGGATTCAGCCTCTTCTTTAGCTTGTTTCTTCGCCTGAAACGCCGCCTCTCTCTCCCTCCTTGCTTTCTCCATCTCTTCTCGTGTCTGCTTGTACACCTCCTCAACACCGATTCTCTTGTGAGATTTACCCTTGTGCTTATCATTATCATCAACCACCTTACTACTCTCTCCAGTCTCACCCTCTTCATGAAAGCTCTGCAGCTTCATCTCATCCTTCTCATGGCCGTTCTGCTGCTTCATCGACTTCCTAAACTTGCTCACATACTTGGCATTCTTGTAGAATTCTTTTTGCTTTTCTGCAAAGAGAAAAGTTAGAGATCACCGCATAAGCAATAAAACTCCTTCAAGCCTAGTCTGAGTCTAATAAGGAACTCCAAGTAGTTATCTTCTAATGCTTAAAACCATAAATATAGTCAGTGACTAATTAGATATCCCTACTTTCTTCTAATCATCACAGATTCAGAGATGAGAGGTTTATCAAAGTTGTACCAATCCAATCATCACCCTAGAGCTAACTTTGCTCCTAATCCTAGCATCAGCAAAAGTAGCTAACTGACTAATACATACACACTGTACATACTAAATACACTGATACACATCAGACATACACACCGTAATACATACACATTGTAGCAACAACCCTATCATCATCCAAATCTAACGTTCCTACTCCTCCCGGGTCAGCTAAAAGTAGCTAGCTCCACCAGGAGGACTAATAGTAATACAAAAAAATCATGTTTTTCGAATTGGGTAATACAATCATCATCCTAAAGCTAACGTTGCTTCTAAACCTCGCATTAGCTAACTTTATCACGAGAAGTAATACATACACATTGTAGCAGCAACCCTATCATCATCCTAAATCTAACGTTCCTCCTCCATCACGAGGATTAATAGTAAAAAAAAAAGATCATGTTTTTCGAATTGGGTCAGGGTGAAGAATCGCTTACTGATGAAAGCAGGGTTATAGTGACTGTTCTTCGACTTCAAGTTAGCAAAAGTCTGGAGAGAAAGACCACCGCCTCCCAATCTCTTCATGTTCTTGCTCCTCTTCGTATCCGTCGACTTGTAGCTCTTCCTTGTATCAGTCTCGTGTTCATCTCTTTGATTAAAATTCTTCATCTTCGCGTGATTCTTCAAGCTACAATCTGATCGAAAGAGATTACGAACCCTAATTTGTAATCTGCGGCGACTATGGAGTCGAGTTGGGGAAACTTGGACCTTAAAATTACAGAGATACCCTTGTATCTTTCTATTTTTTTCAAAGAGCGACATTTATAAACTTATAATTACAGAAA